>SMGT01004934.1:106907-152933 GCA_004794575.1 Lanistes nyassanus
CCTATCCTTAGCAGGGACCCCAAATCCCTCAAGCCGGCCCAGATTTGATCTTGCTGAATATGATAATCATGGCACTTATCTGTTAGACGATTGATAGTCAAGTTGCGTTTAACGGCATTATTGGGTGTATTTTCTCTACTGAGATATAATTTCCATTGAAATATGCAATAGACGGCATTTGTGATCTTTAAAAAAATTTTAAAAACTAAAATTGAACTGATATTATGTAAAGAGGCCAGAACTAAATAAAATAAAAACTATAATTTTAAACACAGAACTGAATAAAAATAAAAATTGTTGACTTCCTTGAAAACTAAAATGAACTAAAAATAAAAATTAATTTTATAAAATAAAATAAAAACTAAAACTAAAATTAATATCAGAACTAAAATATCACTGGTGTACGCACACAAAGGCTGTTGCATGTTCTTTCGTTCTGCCGAGCACTCCGCAATCTCCACTACACAAGCGGTTTACAACACAACGCACATGTACAAGTTCAAGACAGGACACCCCTTACCTGTCTTGTTGATCCGTTACTTTCTCCCTTATGCACACCTTAATTAATAACTGCAGTTACAACTGGGTAACACTGCCAATTCTACACAAAAGAAGAACTTAACTATGCTCAAAAGAAAAAATTACATACTTCACCAAAATCAACCAATGTTACATCGTGAATCACCAAATACAGATAAATTCAATATAGCGCAAGAGAAATCAAATTTACTCCATCATCACCAAAATAATGCAAATAAATGTAGAAAATCTTCCTTAATTCTATAAGTTTACCATTCACTCACCTGCACTCATAATCTCACATATACTCCTACAACTTTCTCCCATCTACCACAACATACTCAACCCAATACACCAAGACACAGAGATGTCATCAAGCTATACTCAATATAATTCACAAACCCCAGCAGTAATAGAATGGTTCCCTTAGCACTGGTTAGTCTTCATTGCATACGCCTACTGATCAAAGTTGATAACTACTTTTTTGGAGTCCCACACTATCGAATTAAATTCACGTTTTACTAATATTAACAAATACCTCCCTTCCCACAACTGACAGACATACGTACATCTCCCATTATCCCCAAAAGAACTTACTTCTCCAGCACCACTGTCCTCATTTATCCACTTGTCCAAAAGTTACAGTCACTGACACACATAAGTGTAGTTTGTCTAAAAGTTTATTTGTGGATGAGTTCAGCTCCAATTCACCAGGGAATCCATGGTGGAGCCAACAGCAAAGGTAATCCACCGTGGAGCTAAACGGCAAACGTAATCCACCCCAGAGCTAATAGCAAAGGTAATCCACCGAATTATGAAGGAGTACCAAATTCACCCAGACACACTATGAAGGATGAGACTCTAATCTCCATCCGCTGGATGATTAATCCACAGGGGCGAGATATCGCCTTTACTGAAAATTGGCTGCGAGCAACACATTCCATCACTTCTGCGGGATTCAAAATTCTCCAGGAGCACTTACACACACATGCACACACCACAAACAGGTAACTCCTTTTCTCAGCTTGTGGCCATCACCAGTACTCCTTGTTTTGCCCTGTTGCTCGATTCTCCAGCTAAAAATCTCCCTCTTCGTATGCCTGTGACCGGCTTGTAGAGTTCTCCTTTCCCCTCTGCAGCTTCCACTCGTCCCTATACTTCCTGTGAGATTCGCTCAACCTCCTGTCGTCAGCTTGTGTCAGCGAACTCTGCTCATCTACCCCACACCCCCACCCCCCATCAACGACCGATCCATGACATACTGTATCTTCAAAGTGTGGATGCCTGCACCAAAACTGACAGATGCAGTCTTGCATGACAATATAAACTCATGTAGCTCAAGCCTATTGGACAGCATTACAGCTATGCCACGTCAAGGGTTCGGGGGGAATAGGTGTGTGGTCCCCTCTCTACTGTCATGTGATGGGCGGCTGATGCACCTCCCCTGCCTCCCCTTCTCCCTGCTGGTCTACATTTGCCAACTTGCTAGACCAAACCAACCAGTCAGTAGCATGTACACACTGCTTGCCTGCATTCCCCCCAATGTGCTAGAGCGAACCAACCAGTCAGTAGCAAACCAACCAGTCAGTAGCATGTACACACTGCTTGCCTACATTCGCCCCAATGTGCTAGAGCGAACAACCACTTGAGATCGTGCATGCATATTGCACGACAGGAGAATAGACGTGGGGACCATGCACCCACCTTGCTGGATGGCCTTTACAGCAAATTGCCTGGGAATTTGAAACTGACAGTCCAGAGATTGTAACTCATTGTCAAAATGAAGGCTTAAGTCGGAACCGAGGAAAAGTCGTGTCTGTGGCAAAAGCCATATAACAGAATATGAAAAAAATTCAGCCAGAAGGGAGAAGTCTTAATAGTGAGCGTTGTTATAGAGGGTTTCTACTGTATAAAAAAGCCTTGCCCAATAGCATCAAAAGTAAAGATTGTCAGACAATGTGACAAAAGCATTGAAAGCACCTGACCTCTGACCTCCCTGTCAGATCCCATAAGATGCAACCATTGTTGCTGTTGATCTGCTTGGGATTGTTGGGGTTGGATGGTGGCGATGGGGTTACAATTGTTTCTATCCGGTCTGTGATGCACAAGGGAGGTTACGTAGTTCAAACCTTGGAGAGTCCAGGTTTTTAAATTTCCACAAATAAAGAAAAATAGATTTTTCTGTTTAAGGCTTCTTCACTCCAAATTTTGGTATGAGACACCTCGGGCTTCATTTCCTGTTTCCAGCTTTTAGTACATGTACCACCATTTTTAGATGGTTATTACATGGTGTTCAAGAGCGATACTTAATCATGGGTTGGAAATGCTGTTCGTCTGCAAGGCCTTTGGTACTAAGCTAAAAGAAGGAGTAAGGGCAAGTGGAGGTGGGAATATTTAAAAATAAAAGGACAATAATGACAAAAATGGTTTTAAACAGTGGTGTAGAGAACTTGGAATCTGGAGTCTGTTTCTGCACTATTTGCTCCATAAACAAGAAATATGGCTCATCAGGAAAGAAACGAACATGCAAATGATGCAAAACACAAGAGGAATCTTGCAGTAACATATATCTCTAGCAGACAGTGCTTTTTAAAATTGCCAGAATTAAAAAATACCTTACCCTCCGAAGACCATATAATGTATATCCTACTTGCATGTTGAATCAGCTAGTGAATGAAGTTGTTTGAATATTGAAATATAGCAATCACATAGTATTATAGAAATCAACAATGCTATACTATATTGATTATTACTGATAATTATGTTAACACTAGTAAAAATTAGTTGAGCCTGTGTAATAGATGTCATGTTATGGTTGCTTCATTACCAAATGGTCTGTTGCGTGCCGTTATGATGTCTCACATAGAAAACTTCTGGCAACTGATTTATCAGCCACTTGGTGCAGGAGACTCAAGACATATATGCAGAAAAGTTACAGATGTTTCATCTGTTGTTTTATTTAAATCCCCTTTCTGCAAGTAATTAAAATAATTATCAAGACACTTTCATTTCAAAACCATCAATATTTTGTTGTCATGACACATTATTTCAGTGTAATAGATTAGCTGTAAATTGAAATGTAGCCATTAACATTTTCAGCAACATTTATTGGATCAGAGGGAGTCAGCTGTGGACTGAACATGGACTGGGCTTCCTGCACCTGCCAGTAGTGGACCAGATAGATACTAAAAGTCATAAACCTCATTAGATGGAGTATAACCAAAGAAAAGGGATTCCATGTGATAAAACTGGTCACCAGTCGACTTATGGCTGGACAGTAAGGGGCATCTTGGTGATATGTTTTTACTGATTTCTGGACAATGAAGGTATCTTGGTAATATGATTTCTGTGCTCATGTTTGGACAGTGAGGGGCATCTTGGTAATATGTCTGCACTTATGTCTGGACAGTAACGGGCATCGTGGTAATATGATCTCTGTCCTCATATCTGGACAATGAGGGCTATCTCGGTAATAAGACGCCTGTACTCAGGGTTGAGATGATAATATTCAAACAATGCAAAAAATTAATTTTCGGAAATTCCATCTTTAGCTCAGTATGTTAATAAAGTCTGCCACAAGTGAAAGGCAGCAATAAAAGCATATTTTAATATGATTTTGGCATAAATTATTTTTATATACATGTATTTCATGTATAACATGTATTTCCAATACTTTTCTAATATCTTTAGGAATTTCCTAGACATATCTAATTAAATATTTTTCAGTCCAGTACACTACAGAAATTCCTGACATAATAGTTAAATTCAGTGATTTTAAAGAATAACCTTAAGTCCAGGCTTGGGTTCGCTACTTAACAAATTGTATTTGACTGCTTTATCACTACTACAAAAAAAGTTTAGTTCTACATTTTTGCTATTTAAAAAAAGAGACTACTTTTTCATTACTCCAAAAACAAAAAAAAGTAGTGCATTACTTTTTCGCTGCTTTCCAAGTGTACAATTTACAATTGCAAAGATGAATTAAATCTCAGACAGATCATCATCTCACAGAGAAAGGTTAGGTAAGCCATTGCTGGCCATAAGCATTTGCCAATATAAACTTGAAGGTGTAGTGTAACAGTATAGTAGAAATGTAGCAGCAAGCTTACCTCAATGTGCAGTTTTAAGCTGTAAGCTGAATTTTTTGGTGTTGGATACTTTCCACTATAAGCTGGCTGCTCTCATTTAAAAAATCAGTTGTCTTTCTCTTTGATACATGTAAAAGATCTTGATTAAAAATTTGGAAAAGTTGTTTTGCTATTATAGCAGGGTCGAGGGGACGATTGATTTTAGTGCATATATGGGTTAAAATTAAAACAAGGGAACTGGACCAAGCTAGAACAGGACAAAGACGAAGACAAACTACATTTCGGGGCACTACCCCTTCATGAGGATGACACAAAAACGACGAAAAAAAACGAAAAAGAAAGCTGCAGTAGATGTGGCGTGTGGGCTGGATAGCATTGTTTCCTACTATTCAGCCCATGCGCCACATCTACTGCAGCTAAGTCTTTTTCTTTTTCGTTTTTTTTTCGTCGTTTTTGGGTCAGCTTCTTGGAGTATCATCAGTTATATCTGTGTTCTTTCTCCTGTCACCTTAGCTTTTGTTGAATGAAGCATCTCCATGACAACGGCATTATGTAAGGCTTTTCTTAGAACCTGGCTGTCCGCATTATAGCTCCCCCACCTCCTCTCCACACAATGCAATTTATTTTCTTGTCAGTCACAACAAATCAGATTGAATGCTTTTACATTATATTTTTTAAATGAAAATGTGATATTTTTATGTTTAAAACATTTCTTGACACTGTGAATGGGAAGCAAGTATCTGAGAGCTAACGATCTGTAGTGTGCACTGTGTCTTAAGCTGCTGACAACAGCTGACAAGAAGTCAAGGTGCTGCAAGGGTCAACACAGCAGAAGAAAATGTTTAACTGCCTTTATGAACGTTTGGTGCCATATAGTATCACTTATACCAGCTTAACTTCATTCAAGTGGTTGAAATTAAGTGGTGCTAGAGTACATGGGGCTGTTTTTGTTTTCAGACTTGTTGTTCAAGCCAGTAACTGAAGGGCAACTTGTTGAAGGTTGTGATTTGTGAAAATACACGGTACCAAACAAAAAAGGGTGGTGGGATAAACTTTAACTGTGAACTCCACTGATGCTTGAGTTGTGAGCTATTTTGTGCGAATGTTGAATAAAAAGATAACTGTGTGTTCCACCATCTATGAATTTATGCCTCTTACCTGGGATTGCTCGTGTTTGTTCATTTGTGCAAACATGTCATCACAGTATAAAAGTACACAGCAAATATAGGATATCAACAAAATGAGTTCCCATTCAAGTATTCATAGCTAATTTGAGTTATTATAGGATATTTTTGAGTTCATTATGTGTAGCATTGACTTACAAAACAGCTAACTTGGATACATGCACTATCAAATGATCTGCTCTCCTTTCTCACCATTTCTTTCTTTACAAAATGTTGGTATAAAAATAACATCAAAGGATTACAAAAGACCAGTACAGGCTCGAAGATGAACGTGACAGTATTAAAGCCCTGTCAAAGTTCACATAGTACAAATATTTTTGCCCTGATCTCCGATGTCAAATAGAAAACAGAAGCAGGCTACGTGGGAATTCTAGTTCCACCGCGAAATGCCCAGGCCACTCGGTTCAAAGGTTAGTACTTTGTCGCTCACTCTTACCAGGTGCAGTGGGGGGGGGGGCGCCCGGGCAGGGAACGGGGTCATTTCCCCCACCCCACCCCGAGCTGAGAGAGAGGTGGACATTCTATTATATGGCTTTGTGTCGGCAATTAGAAATGGCCACGTTACATTCGAACAGTCTTTACTGCCGCTCAGCTATATACTAACATCGTTTTCTTGACATGCCACCCCACCCCCAGAACCACGATCCGCCCCTGCTTACTACCCGTGCATATGTACAGACAGGCATGGGAGCAGCCACACTAACGGGGTGTGGCTGGGAGTACCCTGAACTACCAGTTACAGTACCTTGCAGTTATGCACAGCCTTTGATGACGACAGGGTTACAAACCGTTTTACCAACGCACGTGACTCGCTTGTCTGTTTCACCCATTCAATGATCTGTGCCTGGACAATTAAACGCCTTGTGTACTTGTATGAAAGCCTCGTCGACCATTATAATCACACACCCACACACGGCCTTAGCCTATTTCATAGCTACAAACATAATTAATTCCTGAATTCCCTAAGCAAATAACCATGCGCTTCAATCTGTCACGAGAAGTACACTGTGAGGGCGTGCGGAGGATGGCGGGGGCGGATTATGGGGGAAAGGGGACCGGTCAGTGGCACGTACGGACCCCCCCTCCACCTAAATGTAAGGAACAACGTACCCCTCTCGCGACCTACACTCGCATCACACTGTCGGCCAGAAGCGGACTATGGGGGCGGGGGGTGGGTCCGTGAGTTTTCTTTCCAATACATTGATTGTAACAATTGTTGATTAAATTAGCAGTCAGTTGTCGCTTTAAATGCTATTCAACCATTATATTGTAATGGATGATCTATAATGTGCTTTATTAATAGTATTCTGCTTTGTATAAGACCACCCAGCCCACCCCTACCCATTCTGTAACCAAGCGAGGCAGGGGAAAGTACTCTTCCCACGAAAAGGAAAAGACTGTGTGGTGATCTCCCTTGCAAGCTGATCGCTGTGTACGGCTTGTTAAGGGCGTCGTTATATGTATTATTTCGTTTTTATTTAGGCCTAGGTACAGGGTCAAAATATGGCCTGTGCCAATCTGCGGACGAAAAGGAGCCCGCGTACCGAATTTGGTGTAGATCCATTCAGGCGTGGAATCAAACCCACCAACAAACAGATAACCAGGGGAGGACACCCCTCTCCCCACACAATGGCATAATCCACCCCTGGAAAAGGGTGTTGGGGGGGGGGGGAACGCGCGTATGGTGATTAATAATGCAGACGTGCAGTCTAATTCACAGAAGGCAACATACTGCACTTTTTATGCACTGGATAGCTGCATTAAGATCAAAGATGGCAAGCGTCGACGGGTGGTTTAATGTTCAGGGTGGATTGTGATGCGTCGAGTCCGATACTCTGACTATGGTGCAATCCAGCCCTCGGACCCCTGGATATTCATCTTCTACCTACAGCAGTGGACGAACATGCGACATGTTCCGCCGAAAATGTTCAGAAACCCATTGGTCCTATACTTGCACCTATATTAAAAGCATACGCGTATGATGGGTACTGGACGTTTCGTCGGACCGGCCGATGGCTCATCGCCCAAAGAGCATTTCACTATCGCCCTGAGCCGATCGTGCCCCAATATTAACTGTTCACAAATACCACGTTTTAAAAATTGTATTCTCTCGCGTTGCAGTGTGTACAGATGCCGTCCTACGAAAGTCCGCGCAGATAGGACGTACCTTTATTGGGACTTACGAAGTGTATATTTCGGATATAGTACGTATTAGTAAGCACCAAAAATCCTTATAAAAGTACAATTTAGTATTGCATTTTCCCTTTAAAATTGTAATATATATCGAACTCGAATTGAGTTTGATCGCGTCCGCTCGTATCTACACATTTTTGCGAAACGTGTTTTTCAGCATGTCGCAAGAAAAATTTACGAAGTGGTATTTGTTAGCACGACTTTATTGGGGCACATATATGTTTGGGGGGGATCGTGGCATGATCTTATGCGCGATGGGACCACGGATCGAGTTGTATACTGTAGTGCTGTATAGTATTGTACAACTCCGTGGATGGGGCAGATTTTTGGGGCGGTGAGGCATGGGGCAATTAATCAGGCATTGGGGCGAAACGTCTGTAACCCAAACGCTCCTAGAGTTAAGAATAGTATGCCGAAAACCCCGAAAAGGCTAAACATAGTGTACTCACTACTGCGTTTGATGTTTTACATTGTGCCTCGATCATCAAACGTTATCTGCTAATCAGTTATATATACATTCCCACCCATTTGTTGTGGAGTTACCACTAGAATCTCGATCATTCGATTGCTCTAGGCCATTACGGACATATAGGCATTAATTCATGCAATAACTGAATAAGCTGAACTTATAGCCGATGTGGATACATCCTAAAAAAGAAAATTTCATACACGAACCCAGTCTAAATTTACTTTAGAAGGAATGTTCAATAAAACCGACATTCTTTATACCTTTATTAATATTTATAGACATGTTCATCTGATTAAAAAATCTATGTTAACAGAGTGCAAAATATTTTTCCGAGACAAGTCACAGCGGAACCGCGGTAAAATAAAACTGCCAAATAGAATCCTGTTGACTATTGTTGCCCCAATACTCCAATAAATAAAATGCTTGCAAATTCTCAAAATATTGCCCAGAAGTGTTAATGCTTTGCTAACATTTCTGATTAAAGCTGATAAAGGTCTAAAAATGTCATCTATAGCTGGTCTGTCCAGTACTCTTCATCGTCGTGAAAACAGTCTAGGAGGTCACCGGGACTGTCCAAAGATTATCTAGGCGGCCGACCAACAGGTCGGCGCGAGACCATCTGACTAACGCTACCGGGAATTTCGCAAAGTAGATGACGTCACAGTTGCTGATGTAAGTACAACTGAATGTTAAAAAAATATTTACAAGTGGTTTATTTTGAGGTTTCCTGCATTAGTTTGGTATGAACCGTTACTGCACCTTTCGTCCTCTGTCCTGATAGTTGTCGGGTGTACACAGCATATCTCGATCATTATCTGACACGTTTGCAGAGCAGTGATATAACACTTGTACAGCAAGTCCGGAAATTAAATCATTTTAAGTCACTGTGTATACGTGCTTGGCAGATGTTGCGACGTCATACCTTTTTTTTAAATTTACCGTATTTATAAAGGGAACCTGATGATAGTGTACGCAGTGTACCTCACTACCTAGTACCTGTCTCAGTGTCATTAACTTAATGACTTAACTTAATGATTAAGTTTGAAAAACAGAGGTAAAAGCATGCCCCTCCGAGTGAGCAGTAATTGGTCTTCAGACGTAAGTAATCACTGTAATGACAAGACCTAATTGGCTTCTATATATAGTAATTAAGAGAACATTGTTTTGAAGATAAAATCAGTGAGGCAGATAGAGATAAAAAAAGTTGGTTTTTCGTAAAGATGTAAACTGCACTGTTTGTGAGAAAAAAGTAAATCATTTACATGCAAAAACAGAAAGTATTGTATTAGGGGAAATATAACAACTAATAAAATAAGTATTTTAAATTTACATCATTTGATTTGTTATTTTTATGAATTTAAACAAATCAACTTTTTACACTCTACAGAACAAACTAAAAGGATTCTTTGCTGCCTTTTTGTGGTTTAACTGTTTTACAAAGGATGGTGAAATTAATGATTTGTTATATTATAAACTGTAATGTATACATTAATGTGAATGCTGGATCCTACGTTACTGTCAAGATCCTGCACAATTAAGTGAAAGGACACAAAATTCACACAGGTTTTAGTTCACAAAAAGTTTTGTAAGGTTTCAACACACACATATATATGTATGCTCTCTCTCTCTCTCTCTTTCTCACACACACATTATGCATGTCACAGTGTCAGAATCTGTCTCTGCTGTCCAGGCAAGCACAGTTTAGTCAAACATTACTCCTGAACTTAACTTCTATATTTTTTATTTTTATTTTAAAGTTGGTGAACAGAAAAATGGCACAACATGGGCAGCACATAAAGATAAAGAAACTTTCTCATCCGGAGCTCTATCAGGATGCTGCCCGAATTCTTGAAGAACTACTTGCAAGACAGCTGGAAGGCCCAAGTCCTCGTCCTGTTCAGTGGCGACACAGATCTGACCCTTTGGCCAGCCTGCAGGTGCATGCACCGGGTAATGGACTAGAGGAATTGACAGGACAAAGGTCTAATACCTTGCCTTCACGTACAAGGCTGGTTGTTGATCAGGATGTTAAACAAAGAGATGTGAGAACACTTGGAAGGAAAGCTTCTGCTGGAGATACTGGGTCTGCTTCATCTGCAGACACCGAGGGAGACAGTTTTTCTGTTTCAGACAAAAGAAGAAAGAAAACAGTGTTCCGCAAAGCTAGAGACAGACTGCTGCATGCTTTTCATCGGCAGGCAAGGGGCAGAAAAGCAGTACAGAAGGATGGAGAAAGGGGTACTGAAAGTCCAGCAAAGGAAAAGTCTTTGAAGAATCTTTCTCCTAAGCATAAACAGAATGATAAAAACATTCCACAGAGTGTCAAAACTCAGAGCAGTCAGTTGCCACAAACTGATGTTGACAAACACAGGAACTCTGGTAAAAGTTTGATGGACTCTATCCGAAAGTCCCTGAGGGTATCAAAAAAGAAAGAGAAAGTTTGTCCTCCAGGTAGGTATTGATGAAATGTGGTTTTTTCTTGTAGTAAAACTAAGAAGTTTAATTTTTAAAGCTTCATTTTTGGCATTTTATACAAAATGGCTCAAAGTTCAAACCATGTGTCTAGTACACACACACACACACACACTTCAATTCCTTCTTCCCCTTGCAGAAAAAGATTGTGATCCTGGATTCTGCCTTGGCTTTACAGAGGGCTCTTCTTTTGATGGCTCAAGTAAAACAGCGACGTCGCAAGGCTCCCCTGACAGCCTTCCACCCCATTCACTCCAGTCTGTGGTGCAGTCTCATGTTAACAGTGATCAAACACATGGGCCACATGCAATCTTTCTCGCTCCTGTTGAACACACTGATCAGGGACTGGCCGTGTCACCAGCTCATAACTCACCATCGCCATTTCCACAGAGCACGAGCACAGACTCTTATCATGATAGTGGCAACAAGTCCAGCAGCCTGCATTCCATTGGTTCCACTCATGGAGCCTTGTCCATTGGCACGAGGAATGCCCTGGATGACCCCGGAGAAGATATTCTTTTTATGGACGATGAGGCACGAACTAGAAGCAGACATGGTTCTGGAGTTCCGTTAGGAGGTGAAAAAAGGTTCAGCACTATTTATTTCCAGGTCCCTCCACCTGTAGTGACAGTAGATTCTGGATATTCGAACAATGGTCTAGGTTCACCTGTCAATCCTCCTCCTGTTCCACTGGAGCGAAGTGTGCCATCTTACGGGAAATGTGATGTCCATAACGAGGTTGGAAAAACGCGTACTGCAGCCCAGCGGGTTTGCTCTTTGGAAGAAGATGGTATGATAACAATAAATACTTTTTAAAAATCACATTAAGTGTACAGTTTTATTACAATTATTCTGGTATGAAAATGCATCTTTTTTGAAAAAAAGATGTTTTTGCCTAGATATGCTTATTTTACTAAATGATGGTTAAACTTGATAACATAAAATGCTATAATGTAGGTAGTCATTTCACATTTCTCCTCAGTTTCTGTTTTCAATTACAGATACATAAGCATTTTAGCCATGTCTGCTTATTATAATCTTAGTCACAGTGGACTTGGCTTTATTTTCACTGCTGCATTCAGCATTAAAGCATAAAAAAGGACCTAGATGTTTAATTTTGCATCTCTCTCTCTCTCTCTCACACACACACACACACAGTCACAATATGTGTGCACACACAGACGGGCACACATGCACACACATGCATACACACACACCCAACAAATGACACACACCGTTTAGCTTCGGTTAGTGGGTATATGTTGCTCTTTTGTTGGGTTTGTTCCTTCACCTTTCTCATCATTTTGCAGGTGATACAAATGATGGGGCTGAAGGTGATGGTGGAGCAGGCTACATTCCTTTTAATCAGAGAACACAAGAAGAGAAAGAAGAATTGTACAGCAAGATTGCTAAAAAACTTATCATCATAGCAGATACGTACACTGCAGAAAGTGGCCCTTCAGATTCCGAGACTAAGAGTAGGCAACCAGAAGGTATGATTGTAAAAAATGTAACATTATTCTTTAAAACAATATTTTGTTATTCTTTGTAAACACTTTCAGGCTTTATTTTATGCCTTTCACAATTTCACAGCTACCTATATTGATAGACCCAAGAGATGGATGTCTAGAGTCCAGCTAGATAGGTCTGATGCCTTTCGTGTCAATATGGTTGTACATAATTGTAAACACTGTGAAAAGTAAGAAAATGTACCTTGTGGTCAGATGTTTTGTCTGTGGAGTTTAGTATTTTAATATAGCACTGCACTGAGGTACTTTGCAAGGTAAAGTAGGACAGCAAAGAAAATTTAGTCCCTCACAAAATCAAAGTCTTTTAAGTAGATATATATATATATTTTAGTTGTTTTTCATGATTTAACAATCTAGATTTAAAATGTGTAGAGGAGTGACTAACTCCAGATAACATGTTTCAGAGTTAAGCTTAAGGAGGTCAGACAAAATTTCTTATTTCGATGCCAATAAGTGAATAAAATAACAGTGAGTTCATTATTTTGTTAAATCCAAGTAGTGTGGCGATAGTTTGGGTGGGCAGGTGAAAATGTCCTTGTTCATAGTCAAATATTTATAAAAGAGTTTTGAGATTTTTTTCATGAGGTTTGCAAATCCAGTATTTATTAAAGATGCTTAACTGCTTCTTAAATAAAAAAACTGTTGGCTGCAGTACCTCGTTAAGGTGAATCTGTCTGTTTCTTGCACTGGCATCAAAGCCTGAACATGACTTCATACATGTTCTCCATTTCTGTGCTTGTGATTCAGCAGCTGATGGTCTAAATGACCTGGAGAGGGAAATCATTGCCTGCTTGAGAGATAAAGGGGATAAACTGTCACAAAAAGTAAGTTGTCTTCACAGTCTCAAGGATTTTGGTACAAGATGTTTATATTTTTCAGTGCAACAATGTTATATAATAATTCATGGCTGGTATGGAGAAGCATCTATTGTGGTGATCAGTGTGAATAAGTGGAAATATGCATATTGGTGTGACAAGGCATTTGCAGCTGCAGACTCAATTGCTGCCACAGTATAACTTAAAAATCCATGAGACAGATCTGAGTTTGACTTGTGTATTTAATTAATAAAGAACAAATGAGGACAGAGCGCTTAAATTATTGAAAGATAACTCCAACAAAGATACTGGCAGCGCTCAAACATAGCCGTATGCAGACGCATGTGCCCAAGGGAGCTTACCGTACCCAAACACGTAGCAAAGAGAGGGCCGAAAGAAAGGAACTTGGCAGATCCTCAAAATAAGATCTGCCATCCCTTTCTTTATAACGGCGCTATTCTTCACACAGCTAACCCTCGGTGCACAACATGTTCATACAGAGAATCCATGTTAATGAAGTCGGCCCGCTCACTAAGCGTGTGTTGACAACTAGGATTCAAAGACGAACACAACATAGGACAAATACATGAAATCCTCGAATCCAACGCTCAAACATAGCCCTGTGCAGACACATGTGCCCAAGGGAGCTTACTGTACCAGTATCTTTGTGTGTGTTGGGTGGGGGGAGGTGGTGGACGTGGGGGGTATTAGTGGTGGTGAGCTAGGAAAACTAAAGGAGATGCATAAACACGTGTGTGTGTGCGCGCGCATGCATGCAGGTGTGAGAATTCTTAAATACTGCATATATCACTGAACAATTATAACTCATTTAATGTAAACTTTGAAAGGTTTGAAGGTTTCAAGACTTGATCTTCTGACACCTAAATCATATGTCTTGTTTAAGAATTGTCAATCTGTCATGTTAATTTCAGGTTGATGAACCAGCAGTGAAAATGATCCAGCAGACTAAAGCACAAACATATGAACGGTTTAAAAGAACAATTCAACATTCACTGGGGAGTGAAGTGAGCTGGAATCACCTTGCATTTTTGTTCTACACCACAAGAGGGGTTGTGTCTGCTGTTGGACACAGTTCGGATGTTGCAGTTGAAGTAACGGAAATGACTCTGAGGTATTTCAGCGACAAGCTTGCAAGCTGGATTATTGACCAGGGTGGATTTGTAAGTTGATTTCTGTGCTTCATACATTATACAGGATTCAACTTGTTTTGCTTCCACCATAGCAATATGGCATGCATTGATTTTCTGGACAGCTGTATTCATGAGAAGGTTTTACATGGAGAACTTATGTGAGGGTGGTAAATTGTCTTTATTTCCGCATTTAGACAACCGGACCACAACATGCCCCCCTCCCCCCCAAATTGATCAAACTATGCAGGTAAATTTATGTGCATTTAAATATATGAAAGATGACTGAAACTAAGAATTTTGGGAACTAATGGTAAAATATGAAAAAAACTCAAAATAATTATTAAAGTAAGTTTAACTTATTATTTTCTTATACTCTAATTATAATTATTACCAAGTGTTTTAGTTGTAAAGAGAATATTACATATGTAACTCTTCTTTTATGATGATAAAGTACTGTTCTCATTGTGGTATAAGAAAGAAAAAAGAAAATGCATTAGATCTTAGATTCTTTCTGGATTTCTTTTTCAGGAGTCTGTTTTGACTGAATCCGACTCGGAGCTGGACTGAGGAGAACCAACTAATCTGCAGTGGGATCAGCAGCTGTCGTTTGTGGAACAGTGGAAAGCATGGAGATGGAAGAAATGAGTTCATGTAGATGTCAGCATGAGGGCTTATCAATATTTTGTTGTTGGAAGAGCAGACGTAAATGCATTGAGAAGTCAGAATGACCTCCAATGCTCACCAATGCATCCCTGGTCTTTTTATGCCTGAATTTCGATGTGAAAAACTTGGCATCCTTGGTCTTTTCATGCCTGAATTTCGATCTGAAAAACTTGGGTCTTGTTTACTATAAATAAGTCATCATAGGTAGGCGCTTGCAGTCTTACTTTTAAAAAAATCTTCATAATGATGTGTTTGATGTTTAAGTGATAGGGATGTTGATGCTAGTGTGTTATTTAATGTTCAGTCCTTGTTAAGTAACATGCCCTCCTTGCTTGACTTGCAATTGTTTTAAAAATTAATGTTGGAATGAAATGTCTAGCACTATAACCTGTATGACCTTGGAGCAAGGATGGAGAAGTGAAAAAGTTTTGCTAGTTCAATTGGTAAAAGTTCTGAAGATTCCAAACAAAAGTAAGTACAGTGGCACCTCTCAACTGTACCTGGAAAAATCATGATCAATTTGATCTTGCTTTGGAAGGATCTTAATTAGGAAGTGATGTATCCTCTAGTACATTCCGTATGGACTGGAGTATTCTAGTCGTCAGGCTGATAGACATTTACATCTGAGTTTAGTGCTTAATTTATTCTCATTCTTGATTTTGATAAACACTTTTTAAGTTACTCTTTCAAAATATGATATTTAGGAAAAAGTTGGAATTGACCAGAGATTGTCAACTTTGTGCACAAATGACAATTTCTGATTCCATTAATTCTACAGTGACATTGTTTCTAAAGTCAGCAATTTATTTATTGATTTCCAAGCTTCCAATTTTGCTTATTTCTAAATAGTTCCTGCCCACCTGCCTTATTCCTCTTCAGCCTTCACTAACTTGTCTGCTGACTGATGGACTAAACTGATTGGATTGTAGTTGTACCATTCTGTTCTTTCAGAAATTTGAATTGCTTGTCAAAATTAACATGCTAATTCTCCAGCTTTAAAATCTTTCACTGTTTTGGCCATTTAAAAGTAAGACCTTACACCTACAACACATACTTCATTGAATTAGGGTCAGAATATGCTGGGCGTTGTCATTCTGCTGGATTGTGAAAGGGAGTTGGAAATTGCATCTGATCTTGATAAAGTGAAAGTGAAGCTGCTCAAATTTTGACTGCCAAGTGAATGCTTTTTTGGGGGGTGGGGGGTAATACTGAGACTGATTATTGATCAGTTTTTCATTTTACTTTGGCCTTTGCATGGTGTTCATGAAGATGACTTTTTGCTTAGATGGTGTCATGGTTGCTGCAAAAGAAAATTGCACTGGAACCAGATCACTGCAGGAATTACAGGTTTTAATACTTTTGTGTTTGTTTGGAAAAAATATTGTACAAATACCCAACAGGCTACGATTAATCATTTAAAATTTTTTATTGCACAGTCAGAGTTCTTCTGGCCATTAGGTGCTAGGCACCATATTTCCCCATCCCAACCTTGGAGGATTTTTTTTTTTAATTTAAAAAAATGCATGATTTAGTAGATTGTGTTTTAAAATATGCTGCTTATTCAGAAGTGTTTGTTTTTGTGTGTTTTCATGAATGTGTGTGGATGTGTGCATGGTCTTGCACTTCCATGAGGAAGTAACAGTAAGGAAGGTGTAAGAAAGGCTGCAAGAGATGCTAAACAGGTTACTCAATTTCATTACCAGTGTAGCCATATGGTCAGCATTGCCTAGTATTGTCAAAATTATGTCTTTATCTTTTTTTTAATATGATAGGATTGCTCTGAGGTAAATTAAAATTTATATGTGTTTATGGATAAAGTTCTCATTTGTTTTTAAATGAATCCTTTAATACACTAAACAAAACAAGGAATTCCTTATTTTCTGGTTCTTGATATTTTTGCTTTTTAGTTGGTACAGCTGAATTTGCAGTTAAGAGATTTTACCAGTTCTTTCAAAGAATATTTTCAGTTGAAACAAAATCCGATTGGACATAATGCTTGTGTGAAAAATCTCAAGATAAACCATTATGATTATGAAGGAAGTGAATCGGAAATTTGAATTTTACTTCTTGTGGAATAGAGAGCAAAAGTTGCAAGGTTTTAGCATTAATGTAGAATGCATACAATTTTTTGATGTACATATTACTGAATATGTTTTTTTAAGGATGTGATGTGACATGACAATATGTTTCTGATAATAAAATTGCATGTACACATCTTTTTCGTGTAGGTTGTGAATTTTTTTAACAATGCAATGGTTATCTCTTATTCTCAGTGTATGCATACATGGATGTATACTTTATTAAAAATAAGACTATCCATTCTGAGTTTTTAGCCCCAGTTAATTATTATATGGGACATTGCCTTTGGATCATTTTTCCAGTGATGTTCGATCTGTGGTTGTAAACTTGAAGAGGAAGCAGTTTTATTACCACCTTGAAATATATTTTATATTTTTGAACTATTTAAAGATTATCATGTGAAGTCTTTCAATATTGTAAGTCCAGGTTTTCATGCTCATATTGTCTTTGATCGTGTTATGTTGTGACTTTATTTTCATAAGTTTTTCTTTTCATTAGTAAAGAAATGCGAAGTAAAAAGTTGGGGTTTTATATACAGTGTTCAGAGTGCTTTTATGACTAGTTTGGTTCTGAAAGGAAAAAAAGGCTTTCTTTTGGGAATGGCGTAATTATTTTCACCGCCCATTTTCCTTAAGAAATCTATATGAAGTACCCGTAATTGCTTCTACAACAAAAGCAGCTTCTTATAATGAACGTTTACGGCCGAGTTAGTCCGTATGTGAGCACGGTTATGTCGGTGGAGTAAACATCAGCTCTGTAGACAGCTTCTTAAATCAAAGGTTGTGGTTCAAAACTCATTCTTGCACTACCCTCTTTTTTCCTCCTCTCCACATTTTAAAACTTTGTATAGAGGGGGTTAGTAGGGGAGGAGGTAGAGGATTGCTGATTTACGACTACGATTATGACGTTTTGGCCTCTAACGCGGGAGGGAGGACGCAGAGACTGATAGGGTGATCTTGAGAGGTCTCCCTCATTTTTGTCATTTGAGTATCCTGTAAAGGCAGGGATTGCCTTCAAATATTTACCGCGTAATTTTCCTTTTAAATTGTATCTTGCACGAGGTACCCACAGCATGACTATCCGCAGGCCTATTTCCCCCAAGTCAAAACATTGCTAATTGCGCTCCCGGGTCACGTGTTTCTCGGAGTCGTCGATTGCAACCTTTAGCTACCCGAGTTATGCGGATAGAAAAATGTTCCCCTAAAGCATACTTTGGGGTCCACGCCCAAAACGGACAGCCAGTCGTGCGGATAAGAAAACGTGACCCCCCAAAGCGCACGACCAGTCGTGCAGATAAGGTCGGCCATCCGGTGGTATACTCCATTCCATTTTCAGCAGCGGATGAAAATTATTTCAAAGGACAAGGAGCATTAAAGTCTAAGCCGTGCCTCAGCTTTCAACTGTTTCTAGTTCTAGGCAGAGGAGTGGGGAGGGGGCTTTCTATTTCATGGGGAAGTAATCAGCAAACCGAGGATTGGTGGACAAGGTACAAAGCAGACGACACAAAAGTTCATCAACATTGTCTCCCCTACCCTACCAAAAAAGCAGGCACTTGCTGCAGTTGGCGACTGAATAGATCTCTGCACTCCATCGATAATAATGAATTGATCTGTCAACTGCTCAGAGTCTAGAACGAAAATGTGTGAACCAATCTTCGAGTATCAGTTCCGACTTATTTTAATTGGTGACAGCACCGTAGGCAAGTCGTCAATTCTCCGTTATTTCACTGATGGCAAATTCGAAGACGCATGCGATCCCACTGTTGGTGTGGACTTCTACGCACGTCTGATGGAAGTAAAGCCAGGCGTGCGAGTGAAGCTACAGATCTGGGATACGGCTGGTCAAGAAAGATTTCGGTAACAATATTTTTAAATACCCATTTACTAGCGTGACTGCGTATAAATGGGTAACGCATAATGGTAGGTGTTTCACTGTTAGAGAATAATTTATTCAAAATGGCCTCGTAACACTGACAGTACTGAGTACATGAAGACCACACCATTACATTTACACATTATTATAGAAACTGTCCTTTCAGTTTGGTGGCAGATATATGATATCGGTAGTCGATGGCTGGGAATAAGCAGAAAATTACAAATGGGATTGATTGGTTGATCTGTAATATTTTGATTTGTGAAGATGGAAGATTTTTTTCAGGGTGAAAATGAGACTGCATAATCATTAATTATAGTGTAGTTATAATAGTGACAACTGAATATAATCGCTTAAATAAAAAAATATTGGTTTTTAATTTTCACAGAAAAGCAACATAAAAGATAGGATTTTTTGAAGCAGCATATCTGGAGATTGTATTTAATTTGTGCTGTGAATAGTGAGAACTACATACCTTTGAATACAAGATTACTTGGTTGCATCATGCAGTGTATAGCTTATGCATATCCTATGTTTCTTGCTGTTTCATGACAATATTACATACAATTTTTTAAATAATAATATTTGGCATTTATAAAACACCTTTCATTTACTAAGTGGATGGATAAGGGTCAGACAGCCAACATGCTTAGTACAAAGCGAAAATATATTTATAGGCCATCACACATAACATTTCACCACACACACACACACACTGTGGAAACAAACTGTTCTGAGGCCTGATTTGAGCAATGAAACAGAAGTAGACTGTCTTATGTGAAAAGGGAAGTAAATCAAGGTTTCTGACTGTTAGATCCTTTTTCCTGGCATAGGTAAACATTTCCTGACAGTACTTAGAGTGTTTGCATTCAGACTGTTTGTTACTGTTAGTGTTTTTTTTTAAAAGTCAGTCACTGGGTCTTCATTATTGCAGGTCCATCACACGTTCCTACTATCGGAATTCAGTTGGGGTGATGATTGTTTATGACATCACCAAGCGCAGCACCTTTGAGAACCTCAGAGAGTGGTATGAAGAAGCCAGAAACCACATAGAGCCTCATAAAGCAATCTTCCTCGTCCTCGGACATAAAGCTGACAAAGAAGATGCACGACAGGTCACGGCCAGAGAAGGCCGCCGGTTTGCAGAGATGCATGGACTGAAGTTTTTTGAGACCTCAGCAAAGTCAGGCCAGAATATTGAGGAGGCGTTTTCTCAGATTGCAAAAGACACTTACCAGCACCTGCAGGATGGTCACATAAGGATGGAAGATGGCTGGGATGGGGTGAAGCCTGGATTCGCACGGCCACGAGAAACGGTGCACCTTGCTGAAGGAGAAGCAGAAGGAGGGGGATGTTGTTAATGACATCTTCTATTTAGTGTTTTTACCCAGAACAGTCACTGGTACAACGCTGAACATTTTCATGCCATACATTACTTGTACTTTAGACTAGAGACTCATTTTAATTTTTCATTCATCACATGCTCCATCCAGAGAGATTTTATGGAAGAATGCAGTTGACATGCAGTAATGTGCATGAGGAAAGAAATCTTTGGATGGGATTGCTTTGGCATGGATTTGTTACGGAGTTCATGGCGCTTCGTGTTGAGATCATTATGCCGTGAAATAAACTTCTGCAATCACATTTAAGCTTCTAGTAAGCCAGTTATCACAGTGCCTGCTTAGTCCAGTCGGTGTTTTCTGCAGCATTCTGCTTACAGCGGCATGTTCACAACCTGCTGTAATCAACCTGCACACCTTGCACTTGCTCCCTTTCATGTGATCATTGATGCTGAAGCATCTGCTGGATGGAGTCATCATAATTATTGTAGCAATAAAGTCAGCTGGAAATTGGTTGCTGCCCTAGTACCCACCAGATTACAAGTAAGCTTTCTTGCCAAGAAGTTGTTCAATCCTTTGTGTTTTTAATTACTGCTGCAAGAAAGGAGGCATTTATTTACTGAAATAAATCTCCAATTCTTTTCGCTACAGTCTGAAACAGCGACAGTCAATGGGGAAAACAAGTATTAGATTTTGTGCAAATGGCAGTTATGTTCAGATTACTGCCTTGTTGATAGTACTTCTGTTGGCGATAATAGCAGAGTTTTTTTGGTTGTTTAGCCTTATATTTCAGATATTTTTTGAGCTGAGTGTACTAATGTTGTACAAGGTACCCACCCCCCAGCCTTTCACTGTGACTGCACTAGGGTAATTTTAACTTGTTTCTTCCTAATCGGGCAGTGCTCTTCGTGGTACCTTCATGCTGTTGCTGCTTTGTATTTCTGTTACATTGTGCAGGAACACTGTTTATTACTTCATGTGCTGTCATCATCGTGAGGTCCATGTAGCTGTGGTCACTAAGGTTGTCACATGACCTGTTGTAGGTTATAGGGGAGTGGGGGTGTATGATACTTCCACTTTTCTGTCAGCCAGTGGGCGGTGCTCATCTCCTGTCCCAGGTTGCCTTACCATCCCTGACTCCTGGGTTAGGTACCCAGTCGCAGCTGGGTCAACTGGTTGAAGTGTGTGGCACTTGGGCATTGAACCAGCACCTTCAGTTTCAGTAGTGTTCTAACCACTCAGCCATCTGTTTCCCAGTCACTAATATACACAGTGTGAAAAAGCTGTTGCAGGACTTTTGTTTACTCACTACAGTTAGTGGTATTTTTTCAGATCAAGGAAATTATAAAATGGTTTTCATTTACTAAAATTAACTTTGATTTGTAACACCATGTAAAAAATATAGTGGACATGTCAGCAGTTTTAAAATAGATATGAAACAGTAAAAACAGTACATGTATTTTCAGTTTGCTTATAACAAAGGTGAACTTGAGACTTGTAACAAACCAGAACTAATGCTCAGGAGTGTAGCATATGTGTCATCACAAATGAATGTTAACAGAAAGGTAGATTTTCATTATTTTGAGAAAGAAGATTTCAAGTTTATTGTCTGTACATAATTTTGTTGTTTCTGCACAGTATTATGTATTACTGACGTGCTAATATATCATGGATTAGGTTCACAACCATTGCAATTTGCAATATATCTTACAAAGAGTTGAAGTTATAACACATTCCATCTTGAGTTTTTTTTTTTTGGAGGACTTCACTGTGAAGGATGTGTCCTTAAATATAGTCACAAGTAGTAAAGAAGGCTAATGGCAATAGAAGTTGTTTATGTCAGATTTATCCTCACCTGGCCAATTTTGTTTGCTGTTTTAATATTTTATTTATATTTTAAATTTATTCTGTGCCAGCTGAAATAATATGAAAGAGAGAGTTGCACCAGGCATTTTGTGAAAATGTAGCTGTTGGAAAAGAAAAAATGTGTACATCTGTGTGTGAGAGAGAGAGAGAGAGAGAGAGAGAGAGAGAGGAGTTGCAGGGTGGGGGTTTAAGTTCAGAAAATTAGTGAGCAAGAGAAATGCAGTGTGAGAATGGAGTACGTGCAATTTAGTGAAAACTTAAAGTCAATGTTTTGCCAGGAAAACCAACCCTCAATCTGTCATTCACTGACTCAGAAAATTAGTCTTTTAGCTTGCATTGACTTGGTCAATTCTTATGTTGGGAACATTTTGCAAACTTTCTTTACGTTAGATGAAATTTTTGGGTGAGACTATTTTGATTAGAGGCGATACAAATTCTGTTTGGTTTTTAGTATAAACTATAACTGTTATAAGTAAGTCACAGTCACCACTTTTTAAAACAGAAAAAATATGGACCGTTTGAAATTTTAAAAATTTAATCCTCAACACAAGTTAGCATCTTCGTACTATCATACTAAAGATGACAGGGTTACAAATCTTTATTGAAACAACATTTATATTAAATTTATTTGCACATTCATGACCAGAGCTTAGTTGAAGAGGATCTGCTATTACATTTTCACTTGTTTTGCTGGTCAAAACATGAATTTAGGTGCATAGTACAGAACATGTTAACGTAAAAGTTAGATGTCATTTTATTTTTATGTAAGTTGCAAACTGGGCCTCAAGTACTGTTAAAGTGAGATTCTAGAGAATACAGGAGGGACGTCTCATCAATTTATCTCTGCTACAGCCAGGTTGTCATGCCTCATGTCAGCTGAAGATCTTTGAAAGTGACTAGGACTATGTGTTGTTACATGTTTGAATTGTGGGTTTGTGATGATCTTTGAAAGAGACTTGGATTTGGACAGTGTTGCTACATGTTTGTGGGTTTGTAACAATCTTTGAAAGAGACTAGGACAATGTGTGTTCACTGTTGTTAAATGTTTGAACTGTAGGCTTGTGGGGTCATTGTTTGACCATTGGTTGGCTGCACATGTGCCAAAGTTAAAAAGGTAGATAGAAAGTATTGAGAGTTGTGACGGTCTGTTTGTACCCGAGTAGAATCTAGAGGAAACATGCAAGGAGTGCTTTGTCGGTGGTGGAGGTGATGGTTGGTCTAATGATGATCCTGATTCAGACTACCAAATACGTGTACTATGGATATCACCATGTTTCCATGTCAAATACTGAATAATTATAAAGCTTGTGTTGTGGTAAATGTTAAAACAGGTGCAACTTTGTTGGAACTTATAGTCACCATAAAATGTGCAATAGTCTTAAACTTATTTGCTTTGTTACATAAGCAGTGTGCACTTTAATGTGAAATTTACAATCTAATTGAATACACCTAAGGTTATGATTTGTTGCTAAGCTCTGTGTCATTTATTTCATGAAACTGCCAAGAGATTTAATATTCATATTTTCTTCAGTATTTTTTAAAAAAGCAGCAGACAGTTATTAGCACTGGACAGACACATGAAATATCCTTGTGTACAGGTTGAGACCTTTCAGATGAACCAGTTTTTAAAAATTATTTATATTTGTTTCTCTCTCTTCATGCAATGGCTGCACTGAGTGTTGTGGAAATTTTTTTTAAAGGGATGATAAGAAACTAAGATTTCCCTTTTTCGTTCCACAAGAAATGCTGCTTTGGAGTTCTCATTATAAATGCAGTTTGACTACTCAGGCTTCAGACTTACATTACATAACAAACCGTTACAGTTTCAGAAGAATATGTGATGTTATTTAGCACAACAGTGTAGCAGCAATTACAGGTACAAGAACTGAAGAAGGTTTATTGTAATAAATAGCAAAGTATTTACATATAGAAAAATATATTGTAATCTGGAGCATGTTTAATTTTCTTTCCTTTTTATAGTGTTAATAAGGTTTTATCAGTGAAACTTTATTCACTAAATATCTTCACATCTTTCCTCTGATGATTGTTTTTGTCCCAATGGTTGTTTACTCACAGCACTGGTTCTTGCTTTCAGAGTATTCCTATATGAAAAGGTGCCATAGCCATACATCTGTGGAGTACTATGATGTATTTACAACAAATCTTTTTCCACTGCTCATGCAGTCTTCAGCCCGTGGCCTGGCATTATGCTGAAACTTTTACTTTTGATGAACTTCCTTATTTAATTGGACAGAAACCGAAATCCCTGTAGATGGATCTCCTGAATTTTGGAGTAGGGCAAGGTATCTATGATTGTTCTTCCAGCCTCACGTCCTTTGGAATCTGTATTCCAGCCTTGCATGTCACTGTGGAATCTGTATTGTTTTCCCCATGTTTTTAAATATTTTTTTCTTTTGTTAACCATCATGTTGTTCCTCGCACAATATAGGAATAATAGAGAATGGTATATTATTTGAACCTGTGTATCTGATAGAAAAGAGAAGTGCTTATTAAAGTGGTAGAAGTTCTGTCTTGTAATCATATTATTTTGCACAGCTCTTTCACCTTTTCCCTTCACATATATATTGTCTAAAAACAATTTGCTGGGTGGGTGGGGGGAGTTGTTTCCAGATATTTGCATTTCTTTGTCACTGTATTGCACTTTGAGCTTTCGTTTTAAAGAGTGAGCAAATTTTATACAAATTATGTATTATGCAAGAAATATAAAAGCTGTTTCGCATCCATATTCTTAATTTTTTAAAGGTTTATGTTAAATTTGATGTAGTTGTTTCTATGAGTAAGATTTCCTTTTCACAGTTCACATTCAGATCACAAAAGTGGGCGTTTTTTTGGTTGTTTTATTGAAAATAAAGGTTGTCCCATGACCTGTTTTAGGTCATAGAGGAGTGGGGGATGTATGAGACCCCTACTTTCTGTGGGCCAGCATCAAGAGGGCGGTGCCCATTTCCTCTCCCTTGCTACCTTACCTTCCCTGACCCTGCATAGAAATCATGGTTTATGAGTCAGGCTCAGTTTAGTTGGGGTCTTTGTGTTTGAAATGATGGTGGATGAGATAAAGCAGCCAGTTTACCCTCATTTGTAATCTAGAAAATTATTTTGTTATAAACTTTAATTCAGAGTAAGTGTAAACGGTGACACAGAATGCATAAATAAAGACAAATTTTATTTGCCTTTCGTTGGGCTGAGTACATGTAGTACATAAGCCTGTCAGCCATGTGTGTGTGTGTGTCTTACGATTTTGTGTGTGTGTGAACGTGCACATGCATGCATGCATGTGCCTGTGTCCTTAGACATTTTTTCACATGTTTGAATTAAGGAAATATTTTTTTCTGTGAGGGTCAGTAGTAACTTTTGATTGCATCACAAATCTTGTTAAGTAGAACCACATTGTTTGGTCATGTAACCCAAGTGGAATACTTGTATGTTTCTCTTGCAATACTTCTAGTCTTGTAAACATGTTTTCATCCTTGACATCACAGGGTTAACACTAACTTTTTACCAGTGTAATTTGTTCTCTCTTATTTAGTGTTTTTTTTAATTTTATGTACAGGTTACCCAAAAAACAATAAATCAGCTTTATAACATGTCTGCCTAAGTCATGATAACTGTGTGATACTTTAAGCCAGCATTTAAAAAAAAAAGTCATTGTTGATTATTGCAGTAATGACAGGGACTGTGGCATTGCCAAAACAGGAAACTATCTGGAGTCCTATTCACCTTAAGTCACTATCCCTAATACTAAGTTTTTTGGATTTTGAATACATGTAATGTCTTCAGAAATCTTGTCTTTGATGTTCGATTTAGTTTGGGGGATTTAGGGTACCCACATCATACTTCTGTGTGAATAAATTTATTTCCAAGCTACATAGGTCATTTTTCTGAAAATTGGTTACAATCATTATTTTTAGTTTTAGTGTTGCATTTCAAATAACCTTTGTAGAAATCCTGTGTTTGGTGTTCTGTGATTTCTGTCAGGAAGTGCATAAATTTCCCAACTTCCAGGGAATCTCCTTTTCTGTAACAATAGTAGTAATTATTAAGTTGACTAGAAGAAATCCATATTAATTTCATGGATGATTCAAGGAATAAGAAGCATGCCTGCATTAAGTCATACAGTTGCTTAACTTACAATGTTCTGCACTATTGCTTGTGAAACACAAAGACAACCACCTGTGCTTTTCTTTTTGAAAACTATAAAGTTGTCTGCAAAGTTTGGGTGCATCAAGAAAAAACAGAAGCAGACATTATGAGGTTCATTTTCATCGTGAAAACCAGGAAGGTAGCAAAATGGTTTGATTCTATTTTTCAAGCAGTAAATTCACCGGGGTCACGTCTGCTAGGGATGTCAAACTTTTCAAAGAGGTCATATGCAAAATAGCGTAACAGTCTTGGTCTTTAGAAAGATGGGAGAACGGGGGGTGGGGTGGAATATATATATATATACACACAAGGGGATGGGGGCTAGGCTTACCACATTCTATCATTAGGGTTATATGTATAGTTATTTGTATAGGGGGTGAGGTGGGAAAATGTGATGGGGGGGGGGGGAACAGACCAGAACTGTCAAATTTGTGTAAAGATATATACATATACACATTGTTGAGACTGCAGCTTGAAATACTGGTGAGTTCGAACATGTAATGGTCACCAAATTTCTTTTTGTTGTGTTATTGCAGTGGCTGTATTTGGTGAAGCACTTTTACTGTCCAGAGCTTGTCCTTTGATGAGTATATTATGAATCTTCTTTGATATATATTGAGTTGTTCCTTGTGTGTGTTTTGCACATCTGTAGCTTTGCTTATTGGTTGTGTCAATGACAGGGCTATGATCGGAATTAAAAATTTATAACTGGTGTTTTTGTAATTGCTTGGTGTGTGTGGGGGGGGGGTGTAGTGGGGGATTAGTGGTGCACTGGGGAGAGAGAGAGCTTCGTTTACTATGTATTTATGTTAGAATCTGTGTGATGCTGTCCCCTTCAATTTTCTGTCTTCCTGTTTTCTTCAGTGTGTGAGAGAGATATAGCGAGTTCAGTATTTGTTTAAATTAAGCATGTATAACCAGTGGATACACCAGTCGCGTATGCTTTGATGCAACAACTTGGACAGGGCCTCGGAGTTTTCACACTGGTTCAGTCAGTGGTTTTAAATTTTTGCCTTCCTAAAAAGACCGAGCGAATCGCTAACACTAACACCCATTTAATATACTGATCGCACTGGCCGACCAGAAAGTCTTCTAATTCTAAGGAGATTTTTTTTTAATAAAAAGGGTAAAAATATAGTGTGTTAAGGTAATTAAGCGAAGCCAAATGCTTACCTCTGCCTTTGCCTAGTCAGGTATATGTCCTGTCTGCGTCTAAATGGACCTTCGGAATGGCGGTTCAGTACGAGTGAATACCGCTGCTACTCTTTCGCGCCGCGGGGACAAGAAAAGCTGGAAAGGCGACATGAGCTAGTACACAGCAGGATGGCAAGAGTGCTATAGAGGCGTTCAGTACTGGTGTGCGTGCTCTACATTTCGTGCGAAAATAAATAGCAAAAAGTTTCTTTACAGCATAAACAGAAAAACATTTGCAGAAAAGCCTGAAACTAATTGCAGGTTTAGAATAACGAAATACAGACTCTCATGTAGTGAGCATTTCGCCAGCAAAGAAGGCCCCCGCCCCTCAACACACACACACACATTGCTTTGTCATTATTGTTGTTTCTAAACAAGTTCAAAACAACTGTAACAAATTTGTGTGTGTGTGTGGTGAGCCTAAGCAATTTATGCATTATCAGTATATAAACTGTTTTAAAAAAATGCCTAGCCTGTTACTGCAGAGTTTTGTAAATGTAAGGAGAAAACTGTTATACAAGAAGTTAAAAAAGAGCGATTATGTTAATGTTGCACCTCAATTAACGACCGCCCTTGTCAACAATGTATTTATTTCACAATCGCAGCACACACATTATTTGATTTATGACGCGGGCTTTGATTAACGACACGAGGGGTAGGGCTGCTGGGTGTTTTTGCATGCTGTAGGGTCACTCAACTGTTCATGTTTTCTTTAAAGTTGCGCACGTCCCCTAAGTGGAGCCAGGAACGAATTAAGTGATTTCCTGTAGTAACCTATGGGAAATATGGCTTTGATTAACGATGGATTTAAATAACGACGGGGTTCCTGAACGTACAGCGCCTTCGTTAATCGAAGCACCATTGTACATGTATGGACACAACGAATGCGTGATGTATAGAATATGTTATACGTTTTTTGTAAACACAAGCATGCGAACTGTATGATAATAACATTTAGTGAGAGAGAGTTCTTAATAGAAGGTTTTGTACTTTCAAAACACCTGTATCTGATCTTTTGATCTAGCATTTTTAGAATCCCTACACTAATTTAATTTTAAAAAATTCATTATATCTTTTTTATTATTGTATCTTTTTATCTTGTGTGAGCATGGTGTGTGTGTGTGTGCGTGCGCGAGTGCACGTGTTTAAGAGAGAGAAATTGCGTTGATATGGTGAATCAAGCTATTCGCAGCGTACTAATTAAGCGGAAGTGGTGGTAACTACGGGGAACAACTCTTTGTAAGGGACTTAAGAATCTCTCCCTCTGCAGTGGTCCATATCGCGCCTCACCACTCCAGGGGTGGGTTGCATGAGCATTCTTATCGCCTGCTGTTCATTCATAAAAGTGCACGTAAAATACACAGGGCGATCGGACCTTACGACCACTCTTATGTTCAAAAGGGCAGATACGAACTCTCCGCCACTCACCTTGCCCTAACACAGCTACCCGTTCTCCCGGCACCTACCCGCACGTATACTCAGTCTCAGACGTACACACGTGCACACTCTAGAGAGGGGGTACGGTCCTCGGCTCACACCTCGTCGTCTTTTCCTGCCCTACAGTAGTTATCGCTTTTTAGGTTGAAGCTTTCGATTTCATTTTATGGACACCCCCTCCCCTCCCCCCACTCGCTCTCATATATATCACAGTAGGGGTCGTGCACTCGAAAACGATATCGCAAGGGGAATCAAAAGGGGTTTTTAAAAACCTGGCTTTGCATTGGCCGGCTTCTGACATGCGGCTCTCGCTACTGGAGGAAACTGGAGAGATTGACAGAGGGCAATGTGGGGTCTCGAGCAATTGAAACGGATTCGATTAGGGCTTTTAAGCCCACACGCACGGCTTTCCTAGCTTACTGCTTCCAGCTGTGTTCCACGGCAACCTGGAAGTGTGGTGAAACTTGCTTAATCATTGCTTTCACCAGTGTTTCAGGGTGCTCTGTAAGTGTGGTGATACTTTCATAACCAGTGAAACAGCTGTGCAAGGTAAAATCTTGCAAATTGTAATACTTAAGTGTTTTTTTTAACTGAAGCTGTCCCATATCCGTAATTTTCAATATTTTCAGTGCCTGTCAGTCTCCTTTTTTCCTGGTTGAATAGAAATGCAGTAATTCTAGTTTAGTAATTATATATATAGCTCTACATTTGTATTGTTATCGTTGTTGCCTGTTGGTGCTGGTGAAAATGTGACCATCCGAGGTCAGTGCAGACATGATTACAGGCCCTTATTACAGGCCCTTCTAGTTTTCTATTTTAGATTGCGCGGAGTGTGACACGTCGCGTTAGCATGCAATATGGTGTCTTAAAGTGCATCCCTCTCAAAAGCCTTAACTATGGAAGTATTAAACTTTATTCCCTTGATGTTGAATTTGAAGATTTAGAAAAATCATGTACACAGAGAAGAAAGATCCTCTTATCTGGGGTAAGTGTTTTCCCGTCGATGTGACCCCTGGAAATATCTTTTTTGCGATAAGTTTGCTAGAGGATACCTGATGATTTCTAGAACTTTGGGTCGAATAGCTTTGGCCACGGAATTCTAAATTTGTAGAGCGGTCCAGCGCTTGCTTTGCAAGACGTCAGTGGCGGCCAAAATAAGTCGTGTGTCTCCTGTTCAAGTTTATGTGATACGTGTTGTTCACAGATCCGGATCCTTGACGTGATCTAACTTTTTAGCCGCTAATTTACTGTAAGCCACATTAACAAACAACTAAACGAAGACAGGCTGGTGCTGTGCGCAATCGTTTTTTGTCGTTTTATGTGTGGTAGAAACGTTTTTTCCAGGCAAGGAATTTTCTTGCGATGTTTGTTCAAATCACGTCGCAGACTCGGGGAATGGTCTACTAGACCTTCACGGCATAATTGCTGACCAACTCTACCTAAGACAGCGGTCTACCACAAGCAATGAAATATGTCAACTCCTTATTGAAGAACCACTCTTTTTATGAAAATGTGTGGAGCGACACTTAACGGTCCCTTGCGCTTAACTTCACATTTACACGCACTTTGAATGCAATGAACACAGAATCTTTCGGAAAGCCTTTATCTCTTCGATTCTCTTCTTTTTTGTGGGTGTATGAATTGATTCAGGTTTCGTAGCGATCGAATTACATTAAGGGTATGATCTGAAAGCCTAATCTGCTGTTGTAGTCATTCTTCAGTAATCCACCGATTTCTACTCAGCCCGCGATTACCTTGTGGACGGCTTTGATACTTGGTTATTGGTGACACAGCAACGTCCACCGTTCTTTCTTCCACCTGGTCACCCTCCACCCTCACAGACGGCAATACCTAAGCCTGCGTTTCCACCACGACCCATACATTGAATCTTGTAACACGTCAGCGGTCGCTGCTTTCACTGTTGGGGCTGTCACTTTTACATTAGTTTTAAAATTGTACGCGCTTTGACGCGCTTCAAGAGCACGAACTTTTTCACAATGGCACACGCTGGGGGAAGGGCGCTGATCCACTAACCTGTTCGTGTGTTATTGCTGTTATATTTAAATACGCTGCTGGAAGGGGATTTTTTTCGTCCTTTGAATGGTTAAGTGTAAAAGGTGCAAAAATGGAAAAGAAGAAATGGAAAGTTGAACGAAAGATGCGAAAATCGAACATAAAGCCTGCCGACAGAATCAACTCGTCTATCGGACAAACAAAAACGAATCGAAACGGAGCTTTCGCGATATACTAATTCCCTATAGGGGACACACCTGACGCAATCACACGCTAGCCAGAAGATTTTCTTCCTGAAAAAGCTGATATGACATGTTCCGAATGTGCATGTGTCTTTTTCTTTGTCAAAATACTCCCAGAACATGAGATCTCTTTTGTTTCGGGAAGAAATATGGTTCGGTTCGATATATGCCTGTACGAGTAACATTCTTCACGACGGGAGGGAACCTCGGGGCAGCCGAACACTTCGAGCCAAATGTCACGAGCCAGCAACAGTTGGGGTAGTGACTGACAGTAATGCAAACGAGGCCACTGAACACGCAGCAGGGGCTATCAAGTGACTCGGCTCACCCCCAGTCAGATGTCAAGGCGAAGAAGTGCGGGATAAAACTCTCTAGCAGAACAGCAGAACCAGCAGAACAGCTCGGGCGCCAGTAATGTTTGCCGCTAACCTTGAAGCTTCTTTGTGTTGTGTTGTCTGAGCATGCGCGTGCACTTGCTGAGCAGATTACTGTCATATTTTTTTAAAAGGTATAACGGGAAACTAAAATGACAGACGTGACTTTTAGTATGGTGGTTGGTTTTATTTCCAGCTTGGATTTGAAATGTTCTGTGCATTTTCGCGGATATAGAGATTTAAGAGGACATTTAATATAGATTTCGATTATTTCGATTCCAAGAACTAAGTTATCACATATCAAGGAGACTTGAACTAATAATGTACACAGGCACATTAGAGATAATATACTGCCATTATTATGTTCATCCTTAAGTTATTCCATTTTTTGGCTGTTGTACAGGACAGCACCAAGATGATGCACACAAAGTTTAATGCGGGAACTTGGTGCTAACCCAAGGAAACGGTCTCATTTTGACTGAGATAATAAAACACATTAAGGAATAGCAGACTGATAGGAACAAAACTTTCATCTATAGCCTTCCACAAACAGCATTGCGTGTCTTTAGTCGCCAGATATACAGAATCCACAAAACTGGTTTCAGATACAAAATGTCTGCGCATAAGGAAAGAATTCGTACTCTTCGGCCAGAGGAGAGAGAAAGCTCCACGCTGTCGTCTGCCACACGTACGAGTTCTACAAGCAAGCGGCGGATGATGAAAGAACTAGAACGCATGGAGCATGCGCGCGAGGAAGAGAAACTCACCAGACTCCAAACAAGAATGACAGAGGTCAGCGTCGTCATTGCTGCCATGCACGAGCGCAAGCGGCTAGAGGGCATCACGATCACACCGGGTGCGGAAGCCAGCAGAGCCGCTATTCGAGCCATCGTGAAAGAAGAAGAGAAGATGGCCTTAGGGAAGGACCAAGAGATGCTGAAGAAAGAAACAGACAAAATTAGGACGGAAATGGACAAAAAGTACGGTTTGTCCACACAGGCGAAAGGGCAAGACCTTCTTGCTCTCGCGGAGAACTTTTACAACCAGAACGTTCCCGAGCAAGACGGGATCCCAGACGACATTCGCAGAGAACTGACTAGACAAGAGGTCAGGGATCTGAAAGTAGTGTTCGACATGTTTGACGTCAGAGGAAGAGGGTAAGTAGTGTCAGTTGTGGTAAATATCGGTAATCACCCTGTAACGACGTTTGGTAAAAGAATGAACGGGTGTTCTGCTATACCCAACGTGCCCGTGTCTGTTAAATACGCACAGACTAGGTCTGCTATACACGCACAAACCATGGCTGTTTACACGCACAGACCATGGCTATTTACACGCACAAACCATGGCTGTTTACACACACAAGCCATGGCTGTTGTATCCTCACATGCCGTGGCTAATATACACGCATAGACCATGTCTGATGTACAAGCACAGGTCATGGCTATAATATCCTCACATCCATGGCTACTGTACACGCACAGACCATACCTATTACACGCTCGATCACAGGTCATGCCCCTCACAGATCTAAATAGGTTCGACAAAACAGGGCGCACCAAAGTTCCTCGTTCCCTTTGAGCTCAGCCGTCGTCTTTCAAACCAGTGAAGAGAACTCAGAACGGAGCTGTTTGTTTCTGCTCTTTGTATCTATCATAACTGTCCATTGTGCATTGCAAGCACCCCGTCATCTCAAAATATTGCATATTATATAAATAATCCAGCGCCGTCAATAGTAAATACTGTTTAGGTTGTTCTTTACAGGTTAAATTACAGCTAGTTAGTTACACGTTTTTTTCTACAAGTCACCGCATACAGTCTACTAGCATTACAGCCATGGTGGCTGCACAGGACGGTCCTCGACTTGTACGGGCTGCTTCCTCCGAATGGTCAGGGCTTTTCAATACAGCAATATGAAGGGATTTCCTGTCTTAGTGAAACTATACGGTCGTTGGTCACAGTGCACTGATTCCCGATAGGCGACGTGTCACGACGGAATAAAAGGTTAGTAGGTTCTGTTGCTCCCAGAAGAGGATGATAAGTTTCGAATGTGACGTGTCTTTTCTGTTAAAATTCTACCAAGGAAGCGGTTGGCCGTTGGTCACAACTGTTGACCTATCTCAAACGGCAGCGAGGGAGGGATGGGCACCGCCTTCACGATGGTGAAAAAGGGGGTCTTGTTCACCCCCACACCCTGCAGCCTACAGCAGATCACAGGACAACCTTCACCGTTTTACCTTCAATTCTAACTGTGCATGGAATCCTTTTTGTCTCGTGAAGGAATCTGGCTCATATTCAGTATAGAACTGTGTGTGTGAGAGAGAGAGAGAGGGAAAGATATATATATATATAATTTAATAAAAGCCTTAAAAGAAACTTTCGAATGTAGCCTGAGGCAGACGTCATTAATAAGTCGAAAAAAAGAGATCATGCAGTGAGATGGTTTTACTGTCACATAGCATAGTCGGTCCCTATTCTCAGTCACATGAAAAGTGAAATATCAATAAATACCGATTTATAGATACAGTGTTCATTTTGATGCTGTATGGGTCATTGTCCCACAAAGCAGTTTGAGGTCAGAGTTTCCGTGGGGCGTCACAACCATATACTTGGCGCACTAAGTCAAGAAACAGTTCGTCAGTTTCTGATTAACTTGCCAGTGGTGCATGGGGTGGTCTGTAAATGAACACTGCAGATTTCCCACAAATATAACTATAAAAATTTTTAATCCAATGTACATGCAAACACAAACACAAACACAATTCCCAGTATCATTTTGATCGCGCTGGGGAATGGGGCAGTCTAAAGACGATGCTCATTTGTCTAACTAGGGGAGGAGGGAGATAAATTTTGTCCTCGTTGATGTTAGTTGTTGTTGATGATATGGTGGTGGTTTGCTGTCACAGTTACATTACATCCGGTGATGTCAAGCATGCAGCCTCTATGCTTGGATTCAAAGCCAAGGAGAAAGTTTTCAAGGAGATGATAGGTCAGTTTGGACAAACGTTACTTTCATTACAAAAGATTTTGGTTCTTTGGGTTGGGCTTTAATTTTTGTGGGAAATGCGTAAGGAACTTTCGTTTCTTTCCTTACTTCTTTCTGTCTTTGTAAACAACTAATTTTTTTAAATGTTGTCTGCATTCGTGGAGGTTAACCCTGTGCCTGTGAGCAGAAGCTTGGAAAACATGGGAATGAAGGAGGATTGTAGGATGGAACTAAAGAGGGATGAAGACTGTGCCATAGTTTGTATAAACAAAGGCTGCTTCATTGTGACAGACGGAGGGGGGTGTCCACAAACGCGCGTCTGCTATTTGTTTCAGGGGAAGCTTGTGCCGATAAGAAGGGCAAGGTGACCTTTGTCAACTTCCTGCAGCTCGTTGTCAGGGCTCAAGGTCCAGGACCTGATCCACTGGAAGATATTCTTCAGGTACCTGTAGACTGGACGCTTGTGGCATTTCGCATATCCTCTCCACACATGCACTGACACTGTGACAAATTGCCCGTGTCCTCTTTGCGTAAATATGCACTTTCTTACAGCGTTGAGATGCACGCAGACACGCACAGACTCACCGGGACATACAAATATTGTGTCTAACGGAAAAAACGGACACGAAACCTCGGGCAGTCCAGGTCAGATTCCTGTTCACATTCTGTTAACGACAGCCACACGTTATCCTCGGCTCCTTTGGCTAACAGTCAAAGTTGCTGATCCTTTTTCTTTTCACTTGATTCTTGAAACTCTCTTCTTTTTTTGGATTTATTAAAACGTCTAACGCCTTCTTGCGTCCGTTGGTCACACCTGAAATCATCATCATGATCGTTGTCGTCATCATTATCGTTGTCATCGTCATATTCGTTGTCGTCATAATAGTCGTAGTCCTCATCATCCTTAGTGTTTGCAGAGATACTCCTTATCTCTGGTGTTTGACAGGGTTTCCGCAAGCTGGACACCGATCAGAAAGGCTACGTCACTGCTGACGACATCCGGACTGCAGCAGACGCGCACAAAATCTCGCTGTCCAATCGCGCCATCCGCGGGATGGTTGAAGAGGCTGACGTCACGGGTGACAGTAAGGTGACGCAAGACGAATTCCTGCACGTCATGCTGCAGTGCAGCCTGTTCAGGACAGGTCTATGAGCACGTCATGCTGCAGTGCAGCCTGTTCAGGACAGCTCTATGAGCACGGACATGCTGCAGTGCAGCCTGTTCAGGACAGCTCTATGAGCACGTCATGCTGAGAAACCACATCTACAGGAGAAAGTGGAACTGCGGTGACACGTGTGACAGTCTTTTACAAGCTGTGAGAACCAGTGTGACATGCACGCACAGAAAGGCCGTCATCAAACGACATAAGGACACGGCTGCAGCAGTAGCACGGGCATGTTCCGCACAGTCATGCGACCCGGATGTGCGATGGTTACTTTATATCGGTAACTCAGTAAAACGAGTCTTTGTAGAGAGATGTTATAACTTGTAGATCTGGTCCCCTTCAGCCGTGGATGGATGGATGGATTATGGGTGTTTTGGAGGGAAAGTGCTTCAACCTTTTTCGCGCTATAGGGGGAGGGGAAAGGAAAGGGTGCGGAGGGAGGGGTCACGAGCTGTCTGGCGGGTGGGCTGGTTCCCTTCAGGCTGGGTTTTGGTGCTCTGGTGTCCTGGGGGTGTCACAAAGGTCTCCTGTACATAGCTATGCCTCTCGGCACATTTCAATCAGCTATCGACCCCCACAAAATTTTGTTAAAACAAGATTCGAAGTATAAAAAAAAGAACTACATAAAAAAAGCAAAAAGAAGCGCGCAGGTTGTAAATATTTTCACAACAGTTAACAAGAAGTACTTATCCTAAAATATAAAATGTCATCGATGGAACGTTTTTCTCAGCACTCTGAACTTTTCAAAAACAGTGTGAAAACAACAGTACATCATACACTCAGCATTGGACAGATTACAATCAACTTTATTTCATTTGCCAAATACATTCCCTGCACCGGCACTACCTGATAGCGATGGCAGGGACGATTTCGCACAACAGTTTCCACTCTTTGCTTCACAGTCAAGCATTTTAACAAAGACTTTTCTCCGCTGTCCAATATTTTAACACGGACCTTTTCTTCGCACTCCAACATATTTAAAGCACCAATAGCTACAACTATCGGACGAGAGTAGTCTGGTGATCTTAAAATGAATCTGATGTGATTTACTAGACGAAAATTTTATACAACAAACTACATTTTTCGGATTAAGAATCCTTTCCTTCTTTGAACTATTTACTTACAAATTTAATAAAACTAATTTTCTTCTCGGCTTCCTAAGAGCAAAACAGGACAAACGACAAGAAAATCTTTGTTAACATTGAAAACATTGCACAGTTTTACCTAATATCTTTTGCTGGTGCTATATGACGTGAGAAGAATTTGTCAACAGGTCAGCTAGTCACGGCAATCACGACAGCTGCATTTGTAATTATTATCGGAGAGAAGATTTCTGAAATATAAGCATCACTGCAGACTACTCTGATTATGCATGTAGCCAACAATATCCGTCATAAAATATCACCCAATACGCGAGGCCAGAACAACAGAGACATCACTATCACAATCTAAGACTGCAGTATGAACGACAGCAAGGGCGACAACAAAGGTCGCATCTATATTATAAGAATACAGTGTAAACAAACAAAGCCGTATATGCGAGTTATACGTCTTGTGAGTGTTTCTACAGGTCAGCGACACAAACTATTATGTTATAATGTCGGGGCTAGTACAACCAGTCGCACTTTTGGTCAGCCTTGAGATGTTTTTCTGTGTTCTGACGGGCAGGCCCCCAGGCAAACTCTGGCGCCATCGCTTGTCTCTCTTTCCCAGTGGATTATGTTTTCCTCAAAAACTCGGCGTCGATGCAAGAAGCGTACTAAAGGTGAGACGTGTCTGTACACGACACGCTCTTCAGCTTCAGGAAACCTGAAACGGACGTCCCTTGTCCACACCAAGTGCAGCGGCACCCATCAAAGCGCAACGTGTTCTGTTGGGTTCGGGTCAGTTAAAAAGGGTCAAGTTAAGACAATAACATGAACATCAACAGTTGTAACAAATAAGTAGCTTCATGCAGGTTATTATTAAAACAAACAACTTTTCAGGGCCGGGCGGGGGGGGGGGGAAGATGGGTGGGTGTGGTAGCACACCCCCACCCCCACCCCACCCCCAGCCATCAGTGTATTATCAGAAAATATTTTGAAAATCGTCATTTTATCTTCCAAGAGAGGCCCTCAGAAGAGCTACAAAATTATGATCCCCCCCCCCCCAAAAAAAAAAAAACCTCCAATAGATCCCGCCCTGCTCTGGGACAGTCACTTGGTAAAACACACTCTGAAAAGACAAACGGAGCACTCAGTACATCCACATAAGCTGCATGCTGGAAAAGTACTGCATACATTTCAAAATGAAAAGAACACGTGACTTTCGCTGGTAATAAAACGTGGGGCGTCAACAGGGGAACTACACGATGCTAAAGTTGAGGGGGTCACGTAGAAAGCACAGGAAGAGAGGGATGCGGGGGTGGGAGGGGGCTGCAGAAGCAGTCGCCATTTGACTGGCTGGCGAAAAGTCGGTTTTACATGCAATTTTGTCCTTTCCTAGCGTCCTCTCTTCTTGTATTCTCCACGTGCTGTCCACCTGTGACTTCTATCCAATTAAGCATCTAGTTTTAGTTTTATCTGTTTGTATTGTCCTGATCAAGTGGCAATGCCCTAGAACGTGGACCTTTTTTTTGGGGGGGGGAGGAATTTTAGCCTGGCCTAGTTCCTTTGTTGTCATATTGTTTGAAAATGCTGATGGCAAGGGGTAAAGAATTTGCTTGCTATTGCTCAGACACGTAGACATTTACAAGATGAGGTCTCACACAATAAAGACATGAAATCATAAACACACACACATATATATATAGTCAACACCGCTATATATCACTACATCTCCTATATAAAGTTAATATGATCTGACAATGACACCAGATATTTACCTCTATGTCTGCCATTAAAAAAGCACAAACCGAGTGAACGTTTCAGTATATGCCTCTTTCCAAAATGGTTACTAAGAAAAAGGACAACAGTGACGTCACCACGGTCTTCTAAGAGTAACTGTAGCTTCCAAGATTCAAAACGCGGAAAAGTGAGGGATTTTTTCCTTGGGAAGATGTGTTAATGTTGCAGCAACTAGAATAACAGACATGAAAATCTCACTCCGTTAGGTAAAATGGAAGAAACAAATACAACATCAAATGGAGCCAGTTATACCGCGTTTCCCTCAACTTTAGAACTGAACGCCTTCGGCATCTTTAAAAATAAGTGTGCTTTTAATTACTGTTAATACACTAGGCTGTGCGTGTGTGTGTGCCCACGGGCGCATGCGTACGTGCGTGCGTGCGTGCGTGTGGGAATGGTTGGATGAGTGTAAGAAATGAGGGGCGGGAGAGAGAATGTGTGGACTGTTCTGAGTATTCGTCGAAAAAATAGTGAAGCATGAAATGTTGAATGATGTAAGTAGGTTTTAAAAGAGTCACAAAGTGGGTTTAACTGTAAAAGGGGTTAACAAGACAGCAGTCGGTGATTCACTAGTGTCTGGACAGCCATGGTGACATGACAGAGCTGTTGGGGGGTTATTAGGGTCTACACAGCCATGGTGACACGACAGACAGCTGTCGGGGGTTTACTAGTGTCTAGGCAGCCATGGTGAGGCACTGGATACGGTCGATTGCACGCTGCAGGTTGTCCAGCTCCGTGCGCAGGGTTCGAGTTTGCTGGTGAAGCATGTCCTTGCTGTTCAGAATCTGGATGGACTGCGTGTAGGGGTCAAAGTGCACTTCATACGGCCGGCGAATGCGCAGCGAGTATTGCCTGCAATTAGAAGATATGACGTGAAACCGCGTAGGGTATCTGAAGGTGAGTTACGGGGGGTGTGAGAGAGTCTGCTCACCGTGTGACAGAAGCAATCCTCTCTTTTTCTCTCTCGCTTGCACGCACACTAAAGACTCTCTCGCATGGACTCATACCTTCCCTCACTCTTCACACACAGGACAAGTGTGCGAAAAAGGAAGAAATATTATAGTAGGATGGCACTTAAACGAATTTCAGGTATGTCGGGGAGGTAGAGAAGAAAGGACCCCCCGCCACACCCACACACACAGCCTTTACGATGCTGGCCCATAGAGAAGTGGGGTCTCATAAACCCCTACTTCCCTACGACCTAAAAACAGGTTATTTCATCTATTTTTGCGTCTGCAAAAGAAATCAAGGTGCTGGTCAGCCCTTGTCCATGTGTACCTAAACGGTCAGTCCTGTGAGCACTCCTAAACAGGGTCTTGATTAAGGCTCCCAGAGCCAGTTCGACAGGTGCGTAAACTTAACTGGCTCGCTTCCGGCCCGATCCTGAACGGTCAATCAGTCACCGGAAGTGTTGGCCGCCAGTCAGAGGTATTGACGTCTGCTCTCTGCTAGCACCCACCCACGCACGCACGCACGCGCACATACACAGCATAGTAGAGGATGGAAAATGGATGGGGTGCCGCTTGACGTTTTGAAAGGGAGGTAATTCAGAGGAAGTCTTTTCATCACGAATAGAGGCTCAGCCAGCCAGTACACGGGATCTGCCAGACTTCGAAAAAGGGTCTAGATTCATTCGTGTTCCTCGTCCGCCCAACTCCTGGTACTTATCTCTCCCCCGTCATAGTCTACCCTGATCTTGCAGAGATCTTGGAAGCGCACTACTAACTTTCAGAACTGTCAAGTTAATTCCTTACATACATTTTGTCTACTGTTATCAAAGATAAGATGGTTAGAACAAAACAACCCGTCGTTCATCGCCTGAAACACAACTGCGGTAACCAAACAAGGTTTCTGGTCGCCAACGATTCGTCTAAGTCTAGTGAGAGCAGACAAAAGAAACTAGTCCAGCCACTTGCAACAAACCATAATCACTGTTAACTCATTTGATTTCCCTGTTACTCGAATCATCATAACTGATTTCATAGTTGGTTGTTTACTTGTTTGTTGCAGTAGATGTTACCAGTAATTAGATTGCTTTAATTTTTCACAGGTGTCGCAAAATATCGCGTCTTACCACCAGAAGACTTCATTGGACACATCCGCTTCTCTTAACAGAGCTGTGACAAAACTTAATATCTTTCCTCCTCGCTGAAGAGTGCCTCCCCACACACATTCCGCTACAATCGATACAAAAAGATTTTGTGGTAATAGGGTCCTTTTCATATGTGTTCATATTTGGGTTGTACTGTACATCACCAACAGTCCGTCTCATGATAAGAGAGACCATGACGTAATGAAAGAACACTGGACAAGTGAGGGAAAGACAAGCACCGAAATGCTGAAGTAATGAGCAGACCTCACGCCGACCTGCATTTATCGGTTTGTAACAAACACGGACCTTAGCTACTCTGTGCTGCCATAAGTTCGCGCTGTCGGGGCATACTGTCCCCAACAGCCGTCTGCTGACCGAGTGAAAACGGCTCCGACAGGAGCTGGCGAGAGGCGACCCTCCACGACGCAGTTACAGGCTGCTCGGTCGTGTCCGCTCTCAGAAAATGCTGATACGACATTTTGCTAATGATTGCTTGTCTTTTTTTCTGTTATAAATTCTAGCAGCACCAGGGATTTCTTTTGACTGTAGACTGCCTTGCGCTGCAGTGACAGAAAGATGCTGCGTCTATTATTGCACAACAGTAAGCCAGTCCATGTGTCACCGAACACCGTGGGCTTTCGCTTATCCAGCGATTTATTGTGTGTAGATCAAAGAAAGAAGGAGGGAGAGAAAGCAGCAAAAAAAAAACCCCCCGACCAAGAGGGACAATGTACGGATTAAGTAAACACACCTGAACAGGGACATGGTGTTTTCCCAGTCAGCTTCGATCTAACGATGGAGACTACAGCTTCTTTAAAGTCTCCACCCTCCTTTCGCATCCCCTTCTCTCTCTCTCTCTCTGACGTATCCACGCACGCATACAGACACGCGCACGCTCAGACGTACCCACACAACATGCACCTTTCAACATTTATAGCTCTGTCATTGCTGGCGGCCAACAGCGTCGACCGGATGTCCTCGTTTCTATTGCTTCCACGTACAGCGATACGCACTCAAGCAAGATGGCGTTATCAAGCCTGCGCAGGGCCTGCGAAGGCGACACCTATACCTGCGAACCATTTGGCAGCCTTTCTGGCATCCGCCGGACGCCTTCAGCAACACGAGGGAGTGTGGACTCTGCACCAGACTTCGATCCCTAGTGCACGGATGGCCTACTCGTAACCTCATCGAACGAACACCACTTACGGAGAACGCGACTGCTGAGTACTCAAGCATGCCATGGCATTGCCTCAGATTGCTGAATTAAAAAAAAACCTGTAGCTATTTTTGACAGACTATGAACCTCATACAGCATATGAACCTCAGGGCGTTGTGCTTTATTAAGCGTTCATAATTAAGTCGCACTTGTTAGAGAGCAGAAAATAAACAGACGAGATCGAATGATTTCAGGAACTTCTTTCATTCGTTCTTTTGCCGACATAACGTTTTCAATAATTACGGAACAGCGAAGTGCAGTAAACCATCACTCGAGGTTGCGCGAGAGTTTTATCTTATTTAATCGTATGTAAAAACGTCCGGTCGGTTGGCAATGAAATTTTGGACTCTTACGTACGAAGAGAAAAAAATTGAGATTCACATGATTTAGACGTTTGGTGGGTTGCAGCAGGAGAGATGTCCTCTCTCACTTCCGAACAGAAAAAGGCCCAGGAATTCCAGAAAGTAACGCATGTTTGATGTCTAGAGAGACTATACAAAAACCTCGGCAGTCGCTAATACATCTTCACACTCGTCATATGTAAAACAAGGGAACTGTACCAAGCTAGATAAGGACAAAGACGAAGACAATCTACTACCCCTTCATCAGGACGACACAAAAACGACAAAAAAAAAACGAAAAAGAAAAAGACTTAGCTGCAGTGGATGTGGCGCGTGGGCTGCATATCAGGAGAATGACCAAGGGACAGTGAGTAAGAAGGGTTAAAAAGAGGGGCAGCCAGTCGCAAGGTGGGTAGGAAAAGGGTAGAGAAGAAAGAGAGAGAAATGGAGTCGCCCTTCATTTTCCAGATACCACAGACCCTCATGTTGTGGGTGAGGGTGTACTAAAATGCCGTGCAACTGGTGTGTTTCTGCGGCGTTTAGTGTCATCTAGATGTTCTGTGAAGTGTTGAGTGTGTGTTCTGTCTCATGGATGTAGAACAGGGTGGGGCAAAGGGTGCATGTGATGGCGTAGACGATGTTGCTGTTGGTGCAGGTGAAGTTGCGTTTGATGACAAAGGTGGTATTGGGTGTGTGGAGTGTTGTGGCAGTGTTCAGGTAGGGGCAAGTGTGGCAGCGGGGGACGTTGCACGGGGTGGAGCCGCAGGGTGGGGGGAGGGAGGTAGTCGGTTTGAGTTTAGAGTGTACCAGAAGGTCTCGCAGGTTCTTATCCCGCCGAGATGCTAGGAGGGTTTTGTTTGAAGAGGTGGGGTTCAGATTTAGACAACAGGTGCCAGTTCTGTTTCGTTTTTTCGTCGTTTTTGTTTCGTCCTGATGAAGGGGTAGTCTTCGTCTTTGTCCTTTTCTAGCTTGGTAAAGTTCCCTTGTTTTACATTTAATTTGAGCTTATCCTCCTAGCGGCAGTCACTTGTTTTTCTTTCACACTCGTCACTCAGCACCAGGTAAAGCCAACAAGTAAACGAGAGTGAGAGAGACAGAGAGGAAAAGGAGAGAGGGGTAGAGAGAAAGAGAAGAGAGACAAAGACACGGAAACAGAGATGGGGTGAGTGATGGAAGAAAAATAAAGGAAGAGAGGGAGGGTAGAAAAAGAGAAAGAAGGAATGGAGAGAGATCAAGATTGAAATGGGATGGACAGAGGGGGGAGTGGACAGAATAGATACAGAAAGAGGAGGAGGAGGAGAGAGAAAAATATGATGGCCGGGTTGGCGTGTGATAACGTTATAGGGTCACAAAAGATTTAAAGAGGACTGCCCGCAGTATTTGAAGTAGGAATGTTGAGCTACATAGGACGTCAACCGCTGACCTCATCTTGTCCATCATCTCCTCAAACGACTCCACCACAAAGTAGATGGGCTGCAGGTCGTCATCGTTGTACTCTTGCACTGCCGTCACGTCTGGGTCAAAGGGCAGCACCTGCGGTACGTCGGACAAGGAGTGCTTCAGCTCCGCATACGACGACAGAGTGCCTGCCCCGTAGGCCTTGAGTTGTCCCTCTTGTTTGCACAGCCCGAACTCCACCGTGAACCAGTAGAGCTGAAAGAATACATGGGCCCACGCTTGTGACAGTGGTCATAGAGGGCAAAGGGCAAGCCTATTCAAACCATATCGTCTTTGCTTGTTATCTACAGTGATGCAATTCAGCTCAGGGACACAAGATATGGAAGTAAAGGATTAGGGTTTTTTCCTCTACAAAACAATCAGTTTGACAATTTGAGCTCATGATTCCCTTCTGTTAACGAGATAAAACCTCAAAACGCTTACATAAACACAGATTCAAGCCCCGACACTTACTGATACATTGGAACATGGATGGATTTACATCAGCAAGGCCAGTGGGAGCTTGGATTATATTTGAAGAGTATTGGTGAAAGCTACGTCACGAGTTTAACTTTTTTTTAAAAAAGGCCCAAGTAAAAACGCTGATGTTTGGCGCTTTATATCTCGTGAATAGAACAGAATTTTTTACAATCATATTCTGGGATTTACTAATATCCTGTAATGAACTGAAAACAATCACTTGGGAAAAATACAGAAAATTCAGACTGGACTCCAGTGAGTCTTTAAGGTAGACACGCATCAGTGAACACTCTTCCAGTCATGACTATGCTAGTGTTCCCTTCGCCGCTTCACGGCACGCTGATCCCAAAGTAGACATTAATCTTGTAGACACGGTTCTCTGCCTAGAGATAATCGAAGGAGAAAAGGTTTCACTGCTTTCAGATCCATTAACGCAGAGTGAAAGCTTGATACAGTTCATTGAACCAAACTACGTTTGTTGAGCTGCATGGCCACTAGTAATCTATTTCTCGCTCCTAAAATTTCCCATAAAATACATGTGGCGAATGGGTCTTACAATCCGTTCATGAACGGAAGAGCAGATAAGAAGAACCTAGGGCTGCATCGTCAGACCATTCACATCTTCTATACTAAGCGGAAAACTTCCCTAAGCAGTCGTCTGTTGAACCGGTAAAGGCGACTGAAAACAGATTTCAGCACATACAACTGCCTCGTGACGCAGTTACGATTCGTAATACAAGGTACGCAGTCGCGTCTGCTCCTACACTGTAGAAAAAGATTGATGTGACACATTCCGAATGTGTGCGTTTTTTTTCTTCAAATTCTATCAGCACATGGAATCTATTTGCCTCGCGAAGGAATCTAATCTGGATAAATATAAGACTGCAAATATTTTTCTTAACCAGGCGAACTTGCGACCTATAGTTCGCTGCACAGCCAGGTTCGGGCAGGGGAACTAGGACCCATATTCGTTTGGTTAGGAAACACTTTAAGCGCCCTTCTATCTGCGAAACGTGTAGCCTATAATAAGCACAGAAAAGAGGTAAATCCTCATTCAGCTAAGTCAAAAGACACCACGGGCCCCACTCTGTGTATTGTCAATAATGATATGTTTGTTGCAACACCTTTATGTAACTGGCTTGAAAAAAAGCTGTTTATTACGACCTAGCGGTCCATGCACATGTAATTAAGACAGCATGCTAAAAGTCAAAGTTATTTTTTCCTATAACAGCTGCAACAAAATGGGGATTGGTTTTGCTGCCTGCTAATACTAACCGTGGCGAACTTCTCTATGTCCTCGTCTGAGGCGCCAAGGGAGGCAAGCCCCAGTTCCTGAGAGAACTGAGCGAAGGTGGGGTCGGCCAGCATGGGCACGTGACCCAGCAGCTCGTGAATGCAGTCCCTGCACATGCACAAACAAGACAGTGACTGCAAGATCCGGTCGTGCGGGCCAGTGTCGATGCAGACAGATTCAAGATCATTTAGTGGGAGCCACTGACATTGCACCAACAGAGAGACAGAGACAGAAATACGTAATACGTCGGTTATGTTAACTGGGGCGTGTGAAGGTCACTCAGAGACAGAAACACATAACACGTCGGTTGTGTTAACTGGGGCGTGTGAAGGTCACTCAGAGACAGAAATACGTAATACGTCGGTTGTGTTAACTGGGGCGTGTGAAGGTCACTCAGAGACAGAAATACGTAACACGTCGGTTGTGTTAACTGGGGCGTGTGAAGGTCACTCAGAGACAGAAATACGT
>SMGT01004934.1:159300-214325 GCA_004794575.1 Lanistes nyassanus
GGGGGGGGGGGGGGGAATGTGCCCAGGGAAAAATCTCATGAAACGAAGAAGCCTCTACCTTCCCCTCATCCACACATTCCCACACCGCGACATCCCCACCTCCCTATCAATAGATCACCCGCACGAGCTGCATAACGTGGGTCAGTTGAATGGGTAATGACGCAACAGTAAAGCTGTGTACTTATATCAAGCTCTATTCTAATGGTCAGAAAAAAGGTGCCCCACTCTTGGACGTGTGGAGGGGAGGACTGGGGAGTATAAAGGGATAACAAATATCTGAACGTGCTACGTGTTTACCCAAAGAACAAAAATCGTCACAGTGGACACAACAGAGCATCTGTGGGGACAACCTTGCACCAAGCTTGTCACTGGCTGCTACATTTCTCCAGCAAGCTCTGCGAGAAAATGACTTCCAGTAAAGACACATGAACCAGCCATTACGTTCCTCCCCATCTTCTATTTTCGCTTAAGCACAGACATAAACTACAGGTTACACGGGCTAAGCTGGGGGCCTCAAAAGTCTAGCCTAGGTTAAGCGTAAGGAGGGACATAACTTCTGGATGGAAGGTGCAGTTACCTTTTCTTCCATTGCTTCCGCCATCGATGCCTCAACAACGCTGGACGGAAATGACATCATAAATGGACACTGATCGTTGCAGTCTCTTGATTATCGAACATCCACGCGCGTTGTACATTCTTCTTTCTTTCTTTCTTTCTTTCTTTCTTTCTTTCTTTCTTTCTTTCTTTCTTTCTTTCTTTCTTTCTTTCTTTCTTTCATCTCGAGACGCAGAGCAGACGCTCATCGCAAGGAACGCGTGGCGTTGAAAAAAATTGTACGATTGTACAGCGCGACCTCATCTGTGAACTTTCAGTGCTTCCGGTTCTTGCTGTCAACAAAGATATCAAATTCTCGGGGAGCCTGAGTGAACAAAAGAGACACAGCGGGGCTGTGCGCCAGGAGACAATGGATAATGGACAGTCCTTTTAGATACGTCGCGGGAAAGAGGTGAGGACGGAAAGCAAGGATAGGTGTGTTGGACCCTTGTGACTCCAGCAAAGCGGACACTTCACCTGCCCTTTGTACATCTGAGGACAGCTTCAGGCGGTTGCTAAAGAGACGCTACTGGCAGCGGCTAGAACACTATGAAGAGATGAGATCCTCACAACTGTAACATGTTGGTCTGCACAAACAAGTGATGGACGAAGAGGTTGTACTGCTCTGTAAAACAAGTGCCAACAGAAATGAAAATTATTTCGAACGGAATCCAGTAACAAAAGACGGTTACTGATCTGTTTGACGTCGTCATGGACAGACGAAAAGCAATAATATGAAATGGAGTTGGAAAGAAGGAAAGAAGTCTACATTAGTTAAAAATGAAGAGGTACTCCTAGCGACAGATTTACCGATAAACTAAGCGACGAAGTTTAACTCCTTTGCGCTGGAATACGTTTTCGGGTATTTTAGACGAAGAGAAAAGGAGGCGCACAGATGGACATGAAACGTTTGGCATCATGTGTTCCTCGCCCCGAAGCCATTTTCAGCTGCCAACCTCGCTGGCCCAAGGTCATTTGCGCTCGAACCACAATTTGATTTCATGCCTGGGAGTGCACATAATGGACGCGCTTAATTCTGACTGATGCTTCCTCGCATGGGCCAAGCAAGTTATACAATCCTATGCGAAGGGACCTTTTTCAGCACCTCCCAGCTCGAGGCAGGAGGCCCCCCGCTTCACTTCAAGGCGCCATTGTGCAGACCGGAAGTAGGCTCGACTTGCACTCTTGACCAATCAATCGCCACCTTTCATCGGCTGAGATGCCAATGTGCCTCTGACATCCATTGCTATTATGTTACTAAAATCTTTCTCGGATCACGAAGACCCAAATTCCTGAAAGGCAGTCTGAGATGGGATCCGTGTTGTGTGTGTGAGCGAGTGTGTGTGTGCCTGCGCGCGCACTGGTGCGTGAAAAAACCTGGAGCACTAGGAAGGAGTTATTGTACATGGTACTTTCTATTCTGTCTAAGATCAGTCAAAACTTCACCTAAACCACCCCTTCCTGTGTTTACAAGCTAAGACTACTATTGACAAAAAGTGGATACCTTGCTGGATAAACAGTGAATAGACTTCTGTATAAGCAACGGATACAGCACATAATATAATTGTGATTATGTCTAATTACTTGTAAACGTTTAAGTCTAAACGTTTCTTCAAGACCACGTGCGGCTGCCAGTTTTTCGTGATTCAGCCACCTAATGAGAAGCAATGAACACTGGAGGTACACTGTTCATCAGTTAAATATGTCATATAAAGTTTATAAGATGCATGAATTTCTAAATAATATATTAATTTCCGAAAACAGTACAATCATGTAAAACGTATTCTGCACAAAGCGCTTTTTATGCACTGATATTTAAACTCCAAATTCTCCAATTACTTGATCTCAACAGACTGTTTTATCAAAGCACACTTCCTCCATCTCACTGCACGATCTTTCCGAAAAATGTCTCAGGAAGCAACAACATTCTTGACCATTCTCTCCCCTAGAAGAAGCACAGTGACGTCACATGGCGTGCCGTGACTTCTGCTGGCAGCGCTGATGGCCTTCTTTCTTCTTCCGTACGTTCAACGGATGGAGCGGCGAATTATGCAGCCTACTGGGTTGCCTGCCCTTTGACCTCAATCGTGACTGTAGAGTCAGAGCAGATTTGCCGACTGTTGGTCCCCTCCACACCATTATAGTCGACTGGAAAGGTTGTCGGGAAACTGGCCCTGTAGGGGCCTCAGATGGTTTTGATTACATAATGAGAAGGCATCTCAGTCTTATTTCAGTGCAGTGACAGTTTTTAAATCCGATGAATCCATCCATCAGCCAGCCAGCCATCAAGCCTTCCGTCTTTCTATTTCTATTAGTCACTTAGAAATTTGTAACTACAATGGTGAAATCTTTCAGGTGAAATAGGCTTCCTGTTGTAGTTCATGCGTAGCATGGTTCTCAGTTAATGGAATCATTCAAACGTCCGATGGAAACGGTTTCATGAAATCAATCAGGTGTAAGGTTTCTCTGGCATTTAGGCTATCTCCGGCTTCGGCTTTGTAATAGTTCTGCTAGGTCTTAATCGGATCTCGCGCTGAAATACTTTAGTGGATGTGACTAGTTGGACGTCAATAGAAGTTCCCAGGAATCACTTTTTTTTTTTTGCTTAACGTTTCTCATTAACATTCTCTACTTTCGTTTGCGTCTCGTTTCCTACGCTCATTCGTCTATCATCATCGTCGTAGTCGTCGTCGTCATCATCATCGTCGTCATCATCATCGTCGTCATCATCATCATCATCGTCGTCGTCGTCATCATCATCATCATCATCTGTTATCCTTTCTGATATATCTCACCTTTATCAAGACAATTCTGTCTAGACGCAGCCTACAGCTTCCGCACAAAACCTCCTCCTGGTACCCGGGGTAGATTACAATAGCTTTCAATTTGTAAAGGTGCCAACAAATGTACGAGATTAACGGCACTTTGATGAACGGAAAAGGCAAGACAAACGCTAATGCAATCAGCCCCGAGTTGTTTTTCCTTCTGCTAATTGCTTTAAAATATTTTTAAAAAATCTGCCTCTGAATGTAGGGTAATCACACTACAATTTACACGACCATGCACTCCCTTGCAACCACTCCTCGGTTACAGCTGCACTTTTAGAAACACTTATCAGACAATTGACAGCTCATAGAAACGTAAGGTGCAATACTCCCGGGCCGTCAGATTGTATGACAACGCCTACTGAGCGCAGAAATCGGACGCCGCCATTTTTGATGCGAACCGTTCTGCAAGACGTGTCACTCGAGTTCACCTTACCTCAACACCTGTTTATTCACAATGCAAATTACGGTGGTTCTTGTGTTTCGTGGATTAAGAGGAATGCTTTAAAGAGGCAATATTGGACTGCTGACAGGCTGCGAAAAATGGATGTTCGTCACGGCTAGGAGTCATATGTCATCGTCAGGCCCGAATCTGGTTCATTTGCGATACGATCAACTGACGCCGTTAAAAAAGAAAATGACTAAATGGTTTCCGTTCATGCTTTATTTTTTTTCAAAATCAAATGAGTGCACTTGAATGTGCATTTATACGACTGGTCATGAATAGGTGACATGATCTGAACGGGCTGGAATAGACATAATCTGACTGGACTGGAATAGACATAATCTGACTGGATGTACCACTTCGCCCCTTTCTCATCCAGTCGAACCAGACCCTCAACTAGATGAGTGCGACGTCTCAAACTTTATTCATTGAGAATATTCTGTTGCGGATGATGGCCGGCTTAACCCTGCAACCTGTTCCATAGTCTAGTGGCTATCTTATAGGACCTCTTCTCTATCTCTACTGTCTACCGGATTAATGACACAGACTGAAGTCTGGACTTCTACTATTTTCTGACTTTTGCCTGGCCGCTAAAGGCAGTGGCTTCTTCCAGAGTAAAGCTCCGTTATACAGCTGCAGCGGAGGCGCACGTGGAAGGCAGCTCCGTAGCTCACCTTTCCACTGTGCCCCTCAGTCTTCTGCCTATGGGCCTTCTGTTGTCAAAACTTTCTAAGTCCCATGGCCAAGCACCACAACCCTAAGGGCTGGGCGTAAGCCCGAGCAAGCTTCTTCCGTCTGTATCCTTCTCTCTCTTGATCTAATCTGAATCTCCATCTCCCTCTCTCAAGTCCCCCTTTTTGTTTTCCCTACTCCAACGCCCTCTACATCACATGGTCTATCCTCCGCACGTGCCTCTCCCCTTGTAAACAGCATCACGTGCATGTTCACTCATGAACTGTTGACAGGCAGCTAGAGCAATGTTTAGGTTTCTCGAGTTCCCAAACTGACCTCCAGGTCACTGCATCGTACTTGGCTGACACCATGCTGTCCCTGACTCTTGGTAGGGAGTTTGGTTCATCACCCACTTCCCTAGTACCTATTGTTCTCTGGGAGAGCACGAAATTTACTTCCTTAAACTAAGCGAACTACCCTCCGGTTTAAACTGAGTGAACAAGGCTAGTTTTACACGCCAGCTCTCAATTTCGTTACACTGGACTGGAATAAACATAATCTGACTGGACTGGAATAGACATAATCTGACTGGACTGGAATAGACAAGATATGACCAGGCTGGAGTAGAAACGACTGGAGAACTTATTGTCGTTTTAACGTCAAATCAGCAACGAAGAGGAGGGCAGACGGTGATGGAGAAAAGGAAACGGAAGGAAACTAGGACACCCCCAGAAACCCTAGGCGACGAGCCATGTAAACAGGCGCCACAGGCAAAGAAAGTGCGTTAGCCAGACACGGGTTCCGAACCTACGACCCGGTGTATCGGTGGCAAGCACGCGTTACCACTGTGCTACTGGCCACCCCAGAGACGAAGAGGAGGGGAAAAATGAAGAGAGAGGGAGAAAGAGAGACATTGGAAAGTACATGATCTGACCACTACACTTAAATAGCGGCATCTATGATGGCCCAAAATAGCCTGCTCAGGCAATTGAGTAGTTTATTTGATCACTACGTTCTGCGGGACTTGATTTTGCTAAGCGCATTATTTGATCACAACAAAAGTTACTGGACTACAGGCTGTACATTTTTTGATCGCCACTATCAAAAGCACTTTATAAATAGAATTTTAAAAGAACTTTCTACATTCTCACTGTACTAGAATAGCCGGGTAAGGTAATGACAAGCAGATTAATTCCTGTAGAAAAGAGTATTTGATGAGGTGTGAATTAGATGTGAAGTTAAAAAGGTGTGAATTGGATGTGAAGTTAAGTGTAGTAACATTGAAAATCTTCTGGTCTGCTACCAGACGAAGATGGACAAGAGTCTTTTTTCCCCCAAATCCTTTAAATAATGCAGAGCAACACGTTGTCAGAGGAGAGTTACTCCCTCACCCCACCCCCAAAAAAGTCTTATTCCTTTCATGAAGAAACTGTTTTCAAGGACCTGATGATGTCATTGGCCATCTACTTTGTTTGCTAAGTTGTCTCCCGTTCTCCGCCCTCGCCGAATGTGCACAAACATTGGAAAGAGGCAAATAAAAAACAATCGCTAGGGTACTTTTTGAGTTTCTGGACAGCCATTGAAAAACAAGTCAAAACAGACGCTAATGGGGACTAATGGCAAGTGACAATTCTCGTCCTCGCTAACGCAACAGTTTTATTTGCGTGATTCGCGCGTTCAGATGGTCGCCAAATACCCCCCTTTGCTTGCCCGCACAGCAGCTTGCCTCGCCGTGCCGGAAATGGCATTTCATTAATATTGAGTGCAAACCCTTGTCCGGCGCGGCCTAGTCTCGATCCCACGCAGCCAGAATGTGGAACTTGTGCGGACCGAGCAAATGTGTCTTTGGAACTAGAAAAGAAAGCTGACTTTTTCTCTCCTTGTTCTGAATTTTCCGTCCAGGGGTCCTAGGCGGCGTCATAGTCTCGATCTGGTGGCTAGATTTGCCCCGAGGCCAAATTTGCTCCATAGAAAGAATGCTTATGGTATCTCACAGCGTCGCGGGAAACTCGTCTAGTATACTTGGTGGTTGCGTGAGTAGAAATGCCTGGAGGCTCGTTGGGAGGGGATGGGAGAGTGAAACAAACAGTGGTACAGTGTCAGGTTGTTAGCACAGAGCTGTTACTAAACTAGAAATCGTTACGATTGTTGATCTCGCTGGTTGGCGAGGATCTTGTTCAGGCAGTTATCTGATAGTAGAAGCTGGTGCGCTCAAGAATTGCAGGGACTGAAGTAATTAGCGTATGTGATTTGAAGAAAACTGCAATAAAATATAGCATGGATGTACTTACATAAGATATATTAAAGCAAATCAGGCATCATGTGCAGTTGCTATTACTTTATGTTACCTTCATCAGCCTTCGTTTTATTAGAAAGAAGACGAAGTGAGAATTTGGTGAAGAAGATGTGGACAGCTGAAGGAAACTGAGTCTGACAGCCACCATATTATTTCACCTGCTTGGGTAAAATCGATATATAACCAATTAAAAATGTTTTGCCAGTCAACCCCGAATTGATCAATACCTTATTGGCAGCTGCTGAAATGATCTGCGCAAGTTTAGCGGAACGGGTTGGCGTTGACAAGAAAATTGTGTGAAAGTTTGGTAACAGGCGTCACAATTTGCAGGGCCGTTTGCCGTTTGTTCCCTTATAGTAACTCTGGATCTCGATTTTCGCTTTGTGCTACAACAGCCGCCTCTCAAAATGTTTTTCACGGAGCTAAAGCGCGGCAAGTTCTAAACAGTGCAGACTGCAGGCCATCAAACCGGTCGCTGTACGTTCTTAAACAACCATTCACGACCACACACACTAAAAAGCGCTCGGATGAACATATACAAACGTCTGCATATACGCACCCACACACAGAACAGCACACGAACGTGTATGCATGAAGAAATGCACACGCCGACTTTCTTTCGGGTTTTTAGAGAGAAGCACTATCGAAACAGGATCGTATAAAGTAAGCTCACAAATTTTTTTTAAAAAATGATAAAAAATTGATCAGGATTCTCCACAATAGCGTTTAGTAGATAAGTATGTTTATGTGCATCTATGGGTGAATGTGTCCATATGTATGAGGGCTTATATGTGTACATGTATACGATTGTGTGTGTGTGTGTGTTATCAAGTGATTTTGTACTACACTGTTGTCGTGATTTTCCATGTTTGTATATTATTTGAACATTTTCCAGATCCCACAACCCTCTCGGCCGGTAGACGAAGAAAAAATAAAATCTGAATCTGCTTGGGGTGTTCCCACCCCTTTCCCCTATTACCCCTGGGGTTTTTTTATGGTTTATTTTTTCTAGCTTCAATTTTTCCTCTCTTTCTTTTCCCCTTTCTTGTTACTGTCTTTTTCTTTCTACTTACTCTGACACAGCTGTTCAACTAACGGCTTTATAAGTACGCAATAGTTTTGTTATGAAGAAGATAACCGTTGTTGCCAACAGGACAAGTTTTCAACAGTCGCATGTAGCCAACGCAACCTTGCGTATACTCGGTAGACGGGAGACCAATTAAAAAAATTAAATAAGACTTGAATGAAGCCGAGGAGACAGCGTAGTTGGTGCACAGAGTAAGATGGCCCAGTGCACAGAGTAAGATGGCCCAGTGTACAGAGTAGGATGGCCCAGTGTACAGAGTAGGATGACCCAGTGTACAGCTGGGACCGAGAAACTTTTCAAAGTCTTGCCGTGGACGAAGGAGAAACACTCACAAAGTCTAAAAGACTTGGCGAAAACAGCTGCAGATCGACCCTCTGAGCTACTGGCGCTAAGTCAGACCCCGCTGTCAGGTAGCTGGTAGGAAATCCTTTCCCCGTGTAGGTGGTTCCACACTCTGGGTACGGGATGAGAAGAGGGGGGGGGGGAAGCGATCCGATGGCAAAGGAAGGTTAGGAAAGCAAAGCAAAGAAAGGTTTCATAAAAATGTTACAGGTGAACCGGTTTCACCAGTAATAGGAGAGGATTTATACATTTGTATAAATGTCATTTTCGTCAGCTTTTGATTTCTCTTGATGATGCCAGTACTATATACTATTAGTAAAAGTATCATTAGTAATACTATTAGTAAAAGTATCATTAGTAATACTATTAGTAATCGTATTATGCCGTCTGTAATTCGTGGTATAAACAGTACGGGCAGTGCTATAGACGTATGAGTTACTGCAGAAAGGCGAAGATATCACTATCCCTTTGAGACAATGGGCCAGGTAGCATTTCTTGGTGTTTCGCTGAAGTTAATCAGTCCTTGTTGGAACTATAAGTGGGCTGTTAACAATTTCATTGTCCCCACCTGTTTCCAGTGGGTCTCGAAACTGTCCTGTATGGTTTATTTTGCATCCCTGTGCTTTTCTCATCTGCTTTGACTGCTCACAGATTACTTGATTTCACCAATCTGAACACGCGTTTTTCATGAGAAAACCACGGATAAAGACATTTTGGCTGAGATTCTATCGTTTTGTATACATTAGTAAACTGTATTTTGAAATGTAAGATGCCCTTCCGAGTCACAGCGGTACAACAACACTTTTAGAAGAGTGGCTACTTGTACAAACATTATGTTCACAACATTTATTTCTCTTCCCTTCTATCAATCATTACCTCTCTTCCTCTTCCGTCCCCCTCTCTCTCTCTTCAACTCTCTATCCCGCTTGGTCGCTGCCAGCGTCTGTGAACGTTCAGCAGAGTGAAAATACCATATACAGTCTTCGTTATCTACAACCTTCCCATACTACCGTGTTTTATTAACATTTGTACGACTCCGCATTGCACCCAGAAGGCCGATAATGAAGTTTGGGATTCAAATTATCTGTGGCCATGTCTGTACCGGCCAGCTCTCCTCTTTGCCTGACTCAGGCCTCAGCAGGACGTCACGGAACTGTGCAACACCAGCTCAGCTAACGAGAGCGAAATAGCCGACCTCGACCACCAGCCGAGGGTGACAGGCTGCGAGCTGTTGACGACTGAATGCCCAGGAAATGGACTCGCTTAAAAAGAGTTTCCACTCGGGCAGGTCCCCGCCTAAGACCCTGATGTTGAAAACACACTGATCTCTGCGTTCGCTGCCACCTTTCCTCTACCGGAAGCGAGGCACTAGGGCCGAGTGAATAGATCCAACTTGTGGTAAGAGACCTATTTTTGGAAACATTAAGCGATTCGAATCCCCCTTTAAGGATTGTTCACTGGAGGTTGTAGCAGAAATCCATGTTAAATCGGGTAAATCACCTCTGCTACATTAAAAAAATTAATTTTTTTCGAAGGATAGAATCTCTCTTCATTCGTACATCCGTTCATACAGCAAGTAAATCATTAGCTCACCTAAGTGAAAACTGACTTGAAGTGTTTATAATATTATGAAATAATAATATAATATAGCTAAAATTTTTGAACAAGTACAATTTTTTTATTTTATGGAGTAGCTGAAGAATATCTGACAATGAAATGGGTCTGACTAGATTTTAGTCCGATGGAAATCGGTTTCACGTAAAAGTGGACTGACTAAAACAACTCTCAAGTGGTCCAGCTGAAGCAAATCTCACGTACAAATGGACTAACTAAACCAGATCTCACGTACAAGTGGACTAAGAAAACCAAATCTCACGTACGAGTGAACTAACTGAACCAAATCTCACGTACGAGTGAACTAACTAAAGTACGTCCATTATAATGGTGGAAAGCCTGAAGTTGATCTTTAACGCATGGTTTTCCACCGTCCAGTGAAACCAGTTTTGTCGACAGTTCAACAAATGTAAATGAGTGTCTCATGAGTATCCTCACTTCTCAGCCATAAGGAAACCTTTGTACTCATTCGGCGTCGAATTCATAAAGACAGCACACTGCCCGTTATCCAGAGATTTCAAATAGAACAGCTTGTATAAATTATTTTTGTGGTTGTTTTCAAACTGAAATAATTGAATCTGGTGTACCAAATGCTTCCTAATGGTGCTTGTGATACGGGCAGATATTCACAAATTCTTGGTAATTGCTTTATCTGTGGTTCCTAGGCACTGTTTTACAGCGAGTCACATGTTGCAACATTTCCATTGACAACAGGACATGATTCTGTGTTTAAATAACACGTTTCTGCAAGTCTATGCACCATTTGATTTCAACATGTTTATTTATATTCGCCGAAAAATATGGATTTTAATTACATATTACCAATACGTTAGACAATGTCATCCAATTGTAGAGTTGCATATATGCAGACGCACAGGCACGGGCTCGTGTGTCAAGCAAATACGTGCTCACGTGCTCATGCGCACACGCGCTCACGTGCTTACTCACCTCGAAAAGCCGCAAGATCCTGGAGACGCTGCCCAGGCCCTCCTTGAGACGAATCACGTAGCTGATGATCACCTGACCGTCTGCCAGTGGGGAGGCCGGGCGGCCACCATTCTGAGCGATGACGTCATCGTTCTCCGGGATGTCGCTGTGACTGATTTTCCGCTCTCGTTTCTCGAATTCTTGGTTAGCCACGGTTTCGAACTTGGCGTCGTCAATCAGACTTCTGTGCCGCCATCCTCCCATCTAGAAACAGAAGTCGAAAGAAATGCTGGAATTCTGAACAAGTTAAGAGAAAACTTCTATGAGTAGCTATTTCGAATCGTCTAGTCGTTAGAGTGCAGAAGTGGTAAATAATAATAAAAATAATAAATGTGGATTTTTAACGCGTGAGAACACATTTCATGCACACTTCGCGCGGACGAGGCACATACTCAGTGAAAACAACGAAACACACACACACACACACACACACACACACACAGAGGGAGAGATGAACGCAACAAACACACAGAGGGAGAGATGAACGAAACACAGTTTGGGATACAGATCGTCCTTCAGTCACAGATGGGTGATGGTAAATACAAGTTGAAGGGAGCGTGTTGTGTGGAGTGGGCGTGGGGGTGCTGAATATTTCACTGATCAACCAGCCGTTATAGCAGAAACGACCCGACGATGACGATGACGATGCTGCTGCTGCTACTGATGATGATGATGATGATGATGATGATGATGATGATGATGATGATGATGATGATGATGATGATGATGCATTCACAACAACAGGTTGTAGCAGTGTTATCTCCGTGCCATCGACAAAAGTCTAGCCACTGACATCAGTCTTCTAATGCGACCTTGAGAGCTGGGACGGCCGGTGTACAGTACTGATGACCTTGTGCTCAATGAAACTACCCCCACCCCGCCCCCACCATCCAAGCCATCCGTCATTAGTGACTGGAAATTCTTCTGTGGCGCGATTATTTAACTTTATCAGAGTTGCGGATGTCGCCAACAGACGAAAACAGTGGACGCACCTCGGTCCAAGTTGCAGCGATCACGCGACAAGGTCTTGCGCTTTGTGCTGACGTATGCAAGAACAGATAGCTCGAGGTTACCGAAAGGTCAACGAATGCACTGTTTCTCAAGGTTGTGCATCCCCGTTCGGTGCACACAGAAAGTTTAGGAAGGTGCAGCAGTCAGCATCGCTACAGTGTAAGTATTCACAAGCACAGAAAACTCATCGTGCGTGGGATACTTAAGACATACAGACTACAAAATCATCAAGTGTGAAAGAACGCAGGACAAGAACTGTCGTGTTGGTCTTTCATCTGTCTCTGAAGATGTGTGGATCCCTTTTGACTTTTCTTATAAGCACGCTAGAAAGTCACGACTTTGTCCATTTTCCAAGACATACTGAAGCATACTTGCTTTGATAAACTTCTCGGCATTTGTTTTCTAAGCAGCGGCAAGTGGTTGCATGTAGACTGGCAATACAGCGACGAGAAGAAGCTTGTGGGTTTAGAGGGGGAAGAGTTTTCCAAAATTATTTCAAGCTGCTTTTAAACAACTCGATCTTTCAAGTTACGAATTCGCTGTCCGGGCCGAAGCCTGCCCACAAAGTGCGTACATGTCTTAATTAAAACACCAGGGGATTAGCCAGTTGAAGATGAGGTGGAAGAAGTGGGTTAGGCAGGAAAAGAACTGATAGAAGAACTGCTTCTTAAACTGACGAATGTGCGCCCTAGTTCGCCGAATGTGGCTATGTGTATATTAGGACGCACAGTTTCCCGACATCTTGTCGGCCTTGTCTTTCTTGAACCCTCCTTCCGCTAGCCCCACCCAAGACTCAGTCTTATCCCTCCCATTCAGTCCTACCCGCCATCCTTTCTGAAGCCCAGAAGGCTCCGAGAGGAAGAAGAAATCCAAAACTGGGAATAGATTAAATCAAAAACTAAGTCTTTGACAGCTGTAATGTGAGTCTTTGTTCAGCAGATGAACTGTGTTGTGGTCTGTCTTCAGCAGTGTTACGAAGGTCGCTGGTCGCAACATGTTAATCTCCAGCCTCCATTCGCCAGATCCTATTACGGCGTTCAGCGTGCGACTGCTTTGCACAACTAGTTTCGTGACTGATGATGATGATGATGATGACGACGATGATGATGGTAGTGTGGTAGTGGTGATGATAATGACGGTGAATGCTATGACACAAACATTAATGTTCTGTTGATTTACCGAAAAAAAGGGAAGGCCCAGTGCCCCTTCCTGCTGTGTGAGTCAGTGCTTGCATTCCAGTGATAGTACAATGGCGTATGTTTGTGCCATACGTGCGACCTTAACCTGAAGAGTAATCACGAGTTTTATTGATTGTTTCGTACCGGTGACTCATCCTATCACCACCCGACATTGAAATCACATCACAGGACTTCCTACACGACTTTTCCTCAGTTTTGTATATGACCAATTTACGCAACTTACTGACAACGTGTTTCGCTTGGTCCAGCGCCAAAAGTCATGCCTACCTCAACATGATTCGAGCATGACCCTAATGACCTATCATACGCCAGGTCCCAGTGGACTGTCTTTCAGATTTTCTTTTCACAAAAGCCATTCACTGCGATTGGTAGACTTGCGCGGGTTTCACATTTCAGTTATCTTTGATGTCTGCGTCAGCTGGGAAAAAACTTACTCTGAAATTTCCCAGCAAATGTAGGCCTACATAGTACTGATTACTAAAAATGTATAATCAATATCATACGAGAGACCAAAAACTCAGTAACAATGTGCTACACCAGTTCCGCGATGTGAATTTATTTCAAGGCTCCTGGTTTCCCTCACTAATTGGACGCTAAATAAGTACAACAATCCAGTTTGTTCTTCCAAACCTATTTTTCGCAGCCAGTGCTTTAAGCATCTCCCTGCACAGCCGAGGGCCGACGACGACGTGCGGCCATTAGCAGCGTGTTTGCTCGCGCCAAGACTGCGCTGCGTGCCTCGCAGCTGGAGAAATGGCTGGACAAGAAGAGACAATCAAACTGACGGATTGAGCGTTAGGAATTTGTGCAAACCGTCGTCTGGTCTCTACGCTCAATATCCAATGTCCAGAGATCTCTCTCCAAACACTTGTGTAATTCGCCCTACTGTTATCATGATTAAAAGCCATGCGCCCAATGACAACACTTGGGCAGTCCGCTTCCTGTCTTTTTTTTTTAAAAGACCTACCAGCGTTTAGTTTTCCATAAGTGACTAGGCTTAGCTCATTACAAGATAGTAATTGCCCAAATCACAGCAAACAGCCCTTTTCCGGTCGAGAGAGGGAAGTTAGTGGACAAGAAAGAAAGAAAGAAAGAAAGAAAGAAAGAAAGAAAGAAAGAAAGAAAGAAAGAAAGAAAGAAAGAAAGAAAGAAAGACAGACAGAAAGAAAGAAAGAAAGAAAGAAAGAAAGAAAGAAAGACAGACGGAAAGGAAGGAAGGAAGGAAGGAAGAAATCTTGTTAACTAGATATTTCGTCATTTCGCTGTCACTGGAAATAAAAATCTGGACTAGGCCAAAACCAAAAGCTAAGTTTATGAAGACGACTGACCCTAAATACGCTTGATCAAAGGCGAGGGCCAGCTAAACCGAACTTTTATTACAGAAACAAAGAAAAAATCCCAGGTTTATTTATACTGGAAAGCTGCATATACAGTTATGCATATAACCTGGTTCGGAATTGCTACCCGTGCATAAGTGCGATGCAGGAAACATTCACCTTTGACCTTTAAATATTAAAGATTAGCGCAACGTAAATGACATCTAGAAAATCGAATAGTCCGCAGGTAATTCTGACAGATCGCGTGCACGCAGCCAAAATTTCTGACATTTCTTGTTTTATGTTTGGTTCCGCATGAGGAACTAGACAAAAAGACACAAGAAGTCAAGATAACAAAACCGAACATGCGCTAAAGCATTAAAGATGAAGAGACTGACTGCAAATAGAAACAAAGTTACAGGGTAATTTATTTAGTCATTTGAAAGGTCTGTACGTGTGTTCAGTGGCGCGTGCGGGCAGGTGTGCACCTTCTTTCTTCTGTGTCAGCGCGCGCGTGCGTGAGACAGACAAAGAAATGAAGCATGGTGAGACAGCTAGACTAACAGGTAGAGTGTTTGCCAATAGTTCGAGTTCGTCGTCAGCATTTCGGACAACAATTTCGGACCATGTGCCGACATGATTTCCCATGCCAGCAGTGTAAGTACCCCGCTTAAATTCAAGCTTTGTAAATACATCAGTATGCCAGCTCGGCATGGCAGTCACGTAAACTAGGTATTTACGTAACTATTAACGCTCTTGTTTAAAGTCTTTGACATTCAGACGATGCATGAAATCCGAGACGTTAATTTCAGCACATCATGTCTTCGACAGCACAACAAATTTCCCTTTTCAAAAAAGTTCAAACAATCTTCGTTTGATTTTCATGAGGAATCATTATCGACGGTGTGCTTGGCAAACAGGGCTTTAGCTGGCAACGTGCTGGGTAGCATTACAAGATCATTCGTACAAACGTAAGGAACCCATGCGATCATGCAAAAATAATATAATATGCATATTTTGCTGTTAGGGGCAGTAGGTGAAAAGGTGCAACAAATCCCAAAATAAACATTAAAAAAAATCTTTCAAATGCTATTTGTACTACGTTAGGAATGTTTTCAAAGGCAACTAGAAGGGAACAATGCATTCTTAAATGCTTGGACTTCATTTTGGATTTTCGATCCCACAGTGTGATTTTTAAACGACTGTTTTATTCACGAAATTTTGAGTTATTTAACATAATGGTCTCACCCGGGCATACATAAGGTTTCAGGACGGTGAGGTCACTTTGGCATGGTTGCAACTCTAAATTTAGAACTGTATCCTTGACAACGTAACATTATTTGTACACGTCATACTTCGGGCCGGTGTGCTTTTTGAGGGGAGACAATGTCCTTGCATTAAACCTGATAATTTATGAGAGGATGGGGGGGGGGGGTGGTGCTTATCTAGACTTTTCAAAGAATGAAGTCCACATCACTTTTTTTTAAAAAATCAACTTTTGTAAACCTTTCTTGAGCGATAATACTTTCTTTTCCCATCGAGATAAAGATACATGATGAACATTGTTATTAGAATTAATGAATATAATCAAGCATTAATGGAAAAGGACACAGATAGTCCAAACATTTAACACCGAGCAATTCTAGTATGTAAAGTTAATATACTCATAATACGAAGTGTAACCAAAAGAGACATGGACGTTTGCGTACAAATTTAGGCACAAAAGAATCTCTAAGCCTAACTCGGCCTTAAGAAATTAGTTCAAAGTAGTCAAAAAGACTTTAAGTCAAAGACATTTTCAGACTATCACTTGCATGAAAGACAGCTTTTGTTCACAGGCTTTGGTGGCTGAAAGGGGGCCTAGAAACACAAAGTTTTAGAACAAATAAATACTTACCAGCGTAACGTAAATACAGAATGGTAGCTCTGGAGCTGCATTCAGCTTCAAGCCCAATTTGCCCGAAGAGCAACGATTTCCACATTGTGGGTGTGCGTGCCTGCGTGACAGTAAGTGTGCGTGCTTGTGCGTGCGTGAAAGAGTGCTGAAAGCAGGCAAACAGCAACCACTACAGTATGTCAAACAGAGATGGCTTCTACTGGATATGACGTCGCCGTGACGCTTCCATGGTTTCCCAAACCGCACAACATCCCAAGCGTACCAGTGGAACGACAACCAGCAGGGCAACCCATTGACTTTGTTTTTGTCGCATGCGTCTAGAGAACAATGCTTCCACGACTCACAGATGCAGATGACACTTGAAGGTCTTTCTGCTTCCTTCTGTGAGTCAATATTCTGATTTCTGTTCTCCTTCCGCCCCCGCAAAGATCCCTTTATCTTCTGACTAAATATACCAGGAGAAGAGTAAAAAGTTTCTGTCAAACGAATTGTTTGAACATCTTTAAAAGAAAGAAAGAAAGAAAGAAAGAAAGAAATAAAGAAAGAAAGAAAGAAAGAAAGAAAGAAAGAAAGAAAGAAAGAAAGAAAGAAAGAAAGAAAGAAAGAAAGAAAGAAAGAAAGAAAGAAAGAAAGAAAGAAAGAAAGAAAAAACAAAAGATTTTGGTTCTGGCAAAAACACATATACATTTTTTTATTAACTTTTCTTCATTCGGAGAAAATTCTTAAACGTTCTGTTGGTGAAAGAATAAGCAACATATTTATGCAGGTATACACGGTTCATCAGTTGAGCCAGCTGTAATGGAAGCCACACATTCCAGTCGCATATGGATCTGTCTTTATTTCTGACTCGACTTTCTTTAAGCTCTAATCACAGACCCAACGCTATGGGGGGAAAACCCCAAACAAACAAACCTGTCTACACAGTTTCTTTTATACGCGAGCCTGCGTGTGTCTATACGGGCAGATACTGGCGGGGTATATACGTTTCCATATTACTTATGTTTTTGTACACACTTCTGACTCTCCCTCAGTGTGTGTTTGTGTGTGTGTGTGTGTGTGTGCAGTAGGAGTGTTAGCTGTATAGACTGCTACAATGACATTTTTCATCTGTGTATAAAATAAACATTTTTGACACATTTAATGTTTCACTGTTTTCTTAAAATCTCGCCGTTTGACATAGAATATTTCAGTCAAGAATTTATCAATTACTGATTGGCAGCTCACATTTCAAATTAGGTCAAGGGAATCTTAGTGTTAAAGTTCAAGCCCCATTTTGCGCTTTGTATAAGTGTCGATGCTGTAATCATTGACAAGAAAACCAGCACACACACAAAAGTTATCTGCTGTGTCCCAAGGAGCCCTCTGTGTAAGTGAAGATGTTTGTACTCCTCACGTAAGGAGATTACAAAAAATTGTTATCTGATTAACCGGTAACAGGTATCATGAGGTGTGAGCAAGTTTTCCTGCTCGAATTGTTACGTACTAATCACTTAACTTGACATCATGTGCCGTATGATAACAAAAACTAATTTGTTAAGCAATAAATTTGTAAACAGCTAATAAAAAAGAAGAAACAGATAACGGACAGCGGCCATAAAAAAAGACCTGAGAAATGAATCAGTCGGTGATAAAATTCGTTCAGATCAGTCACTGGTTGGCTTGCTCGCTCGCTCGATCACTCACCTGCCCACCCAACCGACCACTTGCTCGCTTTCTCACCCAATCACCTACACACCCACCCTCTTACTTTTAGCATAGTAAAAAAAAGAACACACACACACACACACACACACACACACACACACACACACACACACAGATGGATGGATTGCATGACCTTCGTATCTACCTTTCCGGTCGTAAGAAAGGTCGTGCCGTCAGTTCAACCGGTATATTTTACGGCCACATTTAAGTGAGAACAATGGATACGAACGCCGTGCAACCCGTCCCAGCGTTTTAGTAAATGACATCTCGATCAAATTACATTTCCTATATTTCCTAGACTAATATTAGAACGAATGCCTGCTGCTTGGAGTGGTAAAGGAAAGGAAAACAGTTAATCTGAACCAAGTAAAAGGACAAAACACAGACACAATGACAAAAAGTAAACACACGAAAAACTCAACACAGTTTAGTTTTACTTGAATAATTTACTAGAATAATTTCCTAGGCTACTTCAACAATGTTGTAACAACAAAATGCGACTATGACAAAAGCGGCATAGAGTTTTTTCTTATATGTTCACGCTATCTTTAGTGTCTCAGTGTTAAAGCAAGACTAAACATTGCAAGAAACGTGTAAAGGTTCAGCACGTGATTTTTGCTGTCTCTGCTCGACCACACAGTTGTCAAATGTAACTCTTTGCAAATTTCTTTAAAACAAATACATAAAACTTTTATATTATTTAAGAGATGACGTTCACGGTTTAAAAAGTGTTTAGGACCGTAGTTTCAGTTGAGGCTCGGTTCGACCGATGTCATAACAAAGTGTTCAATGCTGTAAGAGGGACAAGACGTTTTCACAAAACTAGAGACTGGTGTGAGGACGCATTGTCGACTTGACGGTGTTTAGTTAAAATCGTGATAACCCCATCTTTTTTGACCGAAAGAAATTAGTTTGGTTTAACGAGAATATGTTTTTCCACCATTTCATGAAGTTAATAATAACAGAAATAAAGACTAAACTTTCACAAATCAGTTGTAGATCAGCGCAGTTTCTAACTCAGAGAGAGAGTGTGTGTGTGTGTTCATGCGTGCGTGAGCGTGCAGTAAGAAACGTAACATCTGTAATAATTTTACAAATCTATACAGCTTACCTCTTGGCTGTAGGTTTTCTGAAACGCTAAACGCCTTTTGGCAGCGGCCTCCATATCGGTGGACATACTGACGTCAGGATGACAGAAGTAATAATACGTTAGCGGTACCAGCAGACTCCAGCGACAGCCAGCCAGCCACTCGCCAACTAATAATGAACAGCTTTACTTGGGGTATTAAAGTCTTCCGCAGTCTGGCGATTGACGTAAGATTTGATGAGACTTCTGTCGTGCAGTACTAGCACGTATCTTCACCTGCGGCAGCGGGTGTAGCGGCGACAGGCGACTGGCCTGGAACTCTCGAGGAAGAGAATTATAACCGGTAGAACAGGGAGGCTGGGTTAAGAATGTGGGGGGAGTGGTCACTTACACAAAGAAGGTGGTTCCACATCAACATGTGTTTGCTTGCTTGATTACTTTCTCTTACCTCTATTCTCCCCTCCCACTCCCTCTATTTCACTCTTGTGTATACGTGTTACTGCAGGTGGGCATGCCTGCGTGCATGCTTTGTGTTATAAGTGTGTGCGGTGGTCCGTACTGCGTGCTCTCACCTACCTACGACTTTCTGGCCCAGTGACTTTGAGTGATTTAGTTGGTCTTTGTGCTTATGCATGTGCGTTTGTGCACCATGCGTGCCGGCGTGCGCGAAATATGCAGATCTACTCATAATTTGTCAAGCAAGCGCAGATCGACAGCTATAGAGCTATGGAGAAATTCGTTACCTCTCGCCTTAATAGGCAAAGCCCGCTACCGACGTCCGCCTGCACTCACGCACGCACACCGCCAGGGGGCGTTACCACCACGGCGGCAAGTCGTCTCCCCTTTATCCCTAGACCTCACCAAGAGACTGTCACTAAGAGAGCCCCGCACAGCGCGCAGCGACTTTCGATGCCCGACCTAAGGACCAGAGACTGCTTCTCGTCTGCATGACGTTTACTGTAGGTTTTCTTTCAGCAGCCACAGCGAAGGCAGTTAATTAGATTTTCATCGTAAACGTCACATTATTAATCCTCTCGATCATCGTTCTTGAAAATAAAGAACAGGACGATTTCTGAATTTTAAGTTGGCGTATTAGGGGTTCGCAGAATAACAGTAACCCAAGCTGCTATTCAGGAAAGTAAAAGCTTGGAGTCCCAGGTTCGGATCCTCTTCAGGAATACGATTTCTCTCTGGATGTGGCCGCTGTTTGCACTTTCCTTTCAGGGGAACCGTTGTTGTTGCTATTGCATCCGAAAGTGTACGCACATATTGTGGGAAATGCAACTGCATTTTCGTTGCAGACAATTGGTGTATTCTCTTGTTCATAGATGACAATGCCTTACTATCTCCTAACAAGTTTGACCTAGTTCAGAACTTCATTGTGCTTGACTTGTGTAAAATGTTCTCAGATGTGCACTCCACTTTGGTTTTAAGCCTGAAACGGGACCCTAATTTGGTACAAGGTAAACGTAATATAAGAAAAACATATTCGTTTTGTCCAGGGTTTGTCCAGGTAGTGTTTCAAAAGTGAATGACAGTCAATTATTTTACAGGTTTCTTGTATTTGCCTAAGTTCCCTCACATACGTGAAGATCGATCGTAGTTCGTTTTGTTCCTTGCTGGCGATCTGTTGTTGTAGAATTATTCGAACTGAAACAAGAAAGAATGGTTTAATTTAACACATTTGTTTGTGCAATAATAAGACTACATTCCTGAATTTATAAAGTACATAGGCTGTGCGATGTTAATGTCAATACAGTAATTAAAAACATTTCTGTCAGATGTATAATAGTATAGAAGTACGGCCGCATTTATGTCTACATGAGATGCATTATAAATAATCTAGCCCTAACAGTAGTATTAGGCCTGAACAAATTGATGATTCTGTCACTCAGAAAGTGTGTACAATAACGACAGAAAGTGCAGAAGCAATTGGATTTATCCGCAACCCAGAAACAAGGGCTGATAAAACTAGTACCCTCAGAAAGAAAAAAAAGCTTCCCTTGGTTTAATGACGAGTGTAAAGGAAAAAGAGGGACTCATCCACGAGTGAAAAATAAAGCTAAGCACTGCAATAGCAGAGCACATGCAGAAGATAGAAAGAAAACAGGAAAAGATCACAAAATATGTTAAGAGAGTTTTAAAAATTAGGATTACTTACATTCAAAAACTGAGAAATTTAAAATCCAATGATTCCCTTGAAATACTGGAAATTACTTAAAGTACACATGAGGCGTGGGGATAGTTCCCACTCTGGACGCTTCCAAAAGCTTTAGGGGGAACCACCACAGCAGATGTGACGTCACTCGAGAAGGGGCAAGCTACCCATGCTGTTGTTTAGACCAGATTGTAGCCTTTTACAATGGATTCATGAGAATCATTGCGCCCCTCATTATGGGATTGTTCACATTATAAGGAAATAAAAGATGGAGGGAAAGATTTAAGTTCATTATATTATATGTCTGAGACATTAGGTTCTAGGAATGTTGAGAAGAAACGCACCTGCTGTCCAGCTCAAAGACAACGATAGCCATAAAGAACGCAATGAAAACACGACGCACTGATATGATAGATTTCTCGTTTCCCTTGTTTAGATGTTCAGTTGTTATTACTAGTAATTGTCATTATTCTTCGTACTCTTTATTATCTATCTATAAGACACAGTAACAAATTGTCGATTAGAATCGGTGGAATAAAAGTCATCGATCACTAGTATCCACTATCAGCAAATCACGTCAATCCCTTGTAGTTGTAGGCAGAATATAAAGGAAATATTTATAGGAATTTCTAACATGTGATTGGAAATCAACCCAGGATAAATCAGTGAACCAATGTTGTGTTGTCTACGTTCTTGAAGGGTAAGTTAATTCTGTACGTGAGCAAGTGTGAACAGATTTAAATAGTACTGGTAGTGGTAATATAGATCTAAAACAAATGCGTACGCAAACGGCACCAGGTTCCAAATAGAATATTTTCAAATATGCCTGAGTGAGATTTGGAAGTACTCTGGCCTAAATTGTTATCCTCCTCATTAAAACGCTCTGAACACACTGTAGTTATCAGGCTCTGTGGAAATCTTTTCCCTTAGTTTGCACCAATCTGTTCCATGCTGACCAAGACTGTAACGAAAACAGTCAACAGAAAAAAGTCAAGGAAATAAAGTCAAGGTAAAAAAAATCAACAAGAAAAAAGTCAAGGTCTTTGACTCACCCCTCCCCCATCCGTCGGAAAAGAAGTCAACACCTGTTTTAACCTTTTCCCCTTTACTTATTTTCTCAACTTTTTCTTCTTCTCATGGTCTGTGTTAGGCCTAGGATATTGGAAATAAGAGTTCGTTATCATTCATGCATCATCCCGTTCCAAGAAAATAATGGGATCCAACAGGTACGCGCAGTACACAATGTTATGCATGCACACGCAAAGAACACCAAACTTCCAAAAGTTGTCCGCCAAGTATAAATCACTATAAAAATCTCATCACAATTTCGGTGTGAGAAATGTGGAATTAATAATAATACGGAAGCTTGTATTGCTTACTATTGAAAGCAGAAATTCATGCTACCAGTTTCAAGATGATTTTTCAGGGCCGCATTTACGTCCATAATTCAAGTGTTTAATTATACACAAAATCAAATGTAAACAAACAAAAATTCCATGAGGAGTTATCGAATATATAGCGTTGCGAACAAGACACTAAATTAAAAGAAATCAGACAAAATTTGATTTTGACAAAGATACGTGCTGCTAGCTTCTGTAGCTTCTAGAAGAACATATTAGTTTTGTCCAGAGTTTGTCCAGGTAGTGTTTCAGAAGTGAATGACAGTCAATTATTTCACAGGTTTCTTGTATTTGCCGAAGTTCCTTTTCATACCTGAAGATCGATCGTACTTCGTTTTGTTCCTTGCTGGCGATCTGTTGTTGTAGAATTATTCGGACTGAAACAAGAAAGAATGACTTAATTTAACACATCTCTTTGTGCAATAATAAGACTACATTCCTGCATTTATGAAGTACGTAGGCTGTACGCTATTCATGTCAATATAGTAACTACGAACATTTCTATCAGATTTACACATTGTATGTAATAGTACAGAAGTACGACCGCATTTACACGGTATGCCTATATGAGGTGCATTGTAAATAATCTAACCCTAATAGTTAATAAAACTATTTCCGTTTCAACCCATGTCCAAGCATCCTAAAAAATCTGAAGAGAGAACCAAGAAAACCAGCCAACAAACAAACAAAAACCAAAACAAACAAACAAACAAACAAACAACAACAACAACAAAATCCGCCTTGCACAAGCTCCTAGGCAATGTCGGTATTGTAAGCTGCATTTAGACATCATCATGAAGGTTTGCGGAAATAGAAAACGTATAAACTCAAGGGTAGTTAGAGAGGATGCGCAACAGCAGAATAATAACTTTTCAGGGGACGTGACAGGAAAGGACAATAAAACACTCGATACCATGTGAAAGGGGGGGAAAAATTATGAAAGTGTGATATTCGATCCTGTCAGCTCGAAAACCCAGTTTAGAAAGGTGGAGGCAAAAAACTACTAGAGAAATGCCAGAATACCGTAAAAAAGAACATGTAGCGTTCATCAATTTTACATTTCGGACTATGAAAACAGTCCTCTTAAACTAGATGGACGCACTGCGCGCGCAGGCACGGCTGTCGTAAGCGCATTTCCGCTTCCGGGGTGGAAGTGGCGTGGCAGCGAATCATTGACGTCCTTATAGAGACTTGTCAGCCCCACGAAAGGGATCAATCCTTTTCGAAGTAAAGGCTTCGATCTGTGAAGGATGCGCAGAGTGAAAAGAGAGGGAGGAGAGAGAGAGGGGGGGAGGAGACAAAGAGGGGGTGAGGAAAAGAGGCACCCGAGGCAGGCGGACAGCGGAAAGAACAAGGGAGCGTGGGAAGGACGGAGGGATGGACCGAGGGATGGAAAAGCAAGAAGGTGAAAGATGTCGATGCTGGACATAAAGAAAAAAATGACTAATTGCTCCGGCTTTATGTGCAAATCCATCCAATCACTCACACACGTACAGATGCTTCCTACTCTTTCCTCTCCCCCCATCCTCTTTCTCCCTGTTTCCTATCGCTCGGTCGATTGCTCACTCACGCATACACGAGCACACTGCCTATTAATACATATATATATATATAGACATATACTTCTTCACACGAATAGCTTGACTGCATCATCTTTTACCCTGCTTGGAAGGGAAGGTGTATCTCAACTTTGTCTTGAAAGTACTAGTAAGACAGCAGTGTCAACGATGCAAACACAAGGCGGCAGCAACAGACACAGCATCATATCTCGCAGTGCCACGTCGCCAAGTCTGCGGAATACTTTCCTGTCCACCCAAGCACATTAGTGACGTCCGGGGACGATGGGTTTCCATTTCCTGACAGCTTCCTTTCGCGTTTTCTTGCTACAGACTTCGCGTGTCTCCCCCTTGTCCGTAACACCTGTAGTACAGCAACGTCACTGTCTCCTATGAATGCACGGCAGGAGGTCCTGGGAAGGTGTTTACTTTGCCGATAACGGCCGTTTGGGTCATTCACGTTTTCAAATACGCGTCCTTTTACATACATAACGTGTGGTTTTACAATTCCCTCACCCGTCCCCAGTTATTCCAAATCTTCCCTTCCTCTCCTTCCAGCCGGGGCGCATGGCTGATATTGATACAGAAAAAGTCCTCGGTTCAAATCCTGTGTCCTGTACTTGTACTTTCTCTGCATGCGGCACCGGTTTACAGGACTAGTCTTTTTTGGGGGGGGGGGGGCCGGATGCTCCTGTCTCCTCCTTTTTCATCCCCGACATCATTCATTACCCTCTCCTCTCCCCCCCCACTCCGTTATCGATCGCTCAGTCTTCGTTTTAGACAGCTTTAAACAATAAATCTCTTTCCTCGTCTAGCTCCATCTATCTCTCAGTTTTACTCTACATACGTTTGAGCCCTCGTGCTCATTCTCTCACCTCTCTCTCTCTCACACACACACACAATGGCACATTCACATACACTAAAGGTTATATGTGCCAAATTAATTTACACAGACATCAGTAATGCCGTAATTTTCAAATAGTTAATTTCTATGTGAATGAGAACATTTTTAAAAAGTTATTTCATTACAACAACCATTACAACACACTTACAGTCAACCTATTACAATAACAATATTCAGAGAGAGAATAGGTAGCCGACACATGCAGCGTTAATAGATACATCGTTACATAGTTGGCCACATGAACAAACTACCAGACAAGCTCCGTTTACACACAGGAGCTGTTTTACACATTGTGCCTGTCGAGCTGACATAAGAATATGTACAATGTATGAATATATACAGGTATAAACAAAGCCCACTGATGGTACTCCAGTCCTTGACAGGAGAAATGGTAACAGAAATTTCCATACGATTTTGACCGTAACAAGCTGTCTATTCATTTGGTAAAGGTGTTTCGAACCGTAAAGGCTTTGTACAGAAAAGATGAAATTTGCTTGATGCTATCGTCGGTGGTGTCTCCTAAGACACGCGACACATTGTTCATATCTGAATGTTCCGGCCAGAGAAAGAAAGAGAGAGAGAGAGAAGGAGAGAGGGAAGGAGAGAGGGAGAAGGGGGAAGGTGGCATTTAGCTGATTATTCATTCTGCAGTTAGTCCTAACTTGCTTTGAATTATAGAGAAATAAGGACGTCATCATATGCATGCGCGTACAGGGACGACAGCGTTATTCCACTTGAGATTTGAATTTTCAATAAATATTGCATGTGTTTAGAGATCTTGATGGTCTAGCAGTGAAGGCGTCTGCTCCTGAGGCGGGAGGTCAGTGGTTTGTGCGCCGGGCGAGTTATATCTCGGGCTTAAAAACAGGCAATCTAATAATTGTTCTGCACGACGCCTGGCACTGTAAGCAAGAGCACGAGGACTGTTTGACCCGGTGTCGGTATAACGTGACTGGCTGGAACTGAAGCCTGAAGCGACAGCAGACCCAGCGATGCACCATGTTAACTAATATGCACCTTGTTTGCGACTGGATGCTAGGTAATAAACAACGACAGCAACCCGAAAAACGCTAGTGATTGATGTGAATACATTTACGCAGCTGCCAAGTGGGTGTTTCACCGAAGAAAATTTCAGCTACATTCCTGCTGACTTATCCGCTCCGAAAAAAACACGCAAAATAAATAAAGAAAGAAATAAATAAGAACGAAAAGAAAAGACCCCTCGCCTCAAGGAAAACAAAACAAAACAAAAAAAAGACAGCTTTATAAAACGTCCGTTAGTCCCCGTTAGCTGTCACTGCCATGTTTCTAGACAAAAAGACCTCTTATTCAAATTCTTGAGCAAAAACCTTTCACGTTTCCACTTGAATGTAAAAGGGTACAAAGTAAGCGCTTGTCTTTTAATTTGTTATGTGACGTATTCAAAGATCTACAGCTGCGCGTTCCTTGTTGTCAGCTATTCCACATCGGTATAAAAGCGGCAAGTTGTTTCGGTCTGCGTGCGTCTACCCACCAGCGTGCAAAACAACGCCGAGTCATGCACCTGCTTCAAAGAGGTCTTTGTTAACGTGACAGTTTTATGCTGTTACAAAATACTATGCTTGGGTGCTTCCAGTTTGCGTTAATAGTGGATGAGGACAAAGGACTTAAAGGACATTTCGCAACATATTTTTGAAGCTTCTTACTTTTCTAGATAGATTAGCCTGTTACTGAAAGGGGTAGGAGAAGACCACGGGACAATTCAGCTATCCACACTGCAATACAAACATTGGGACAATTTAGCTATCCATACTGCAAGAAAAACAGGTGACTGCCGCTTGGAGTAAAGAAATAAGAGAGAGAGAGAGAGGAGGAGTGACGTGCAAGTGACGTTGAAGTGACGTGCAACTGGTGTGTTTCTGCGGTGTTTAGTGTCATCTAGATGTTCTGTCACAGAACATCTAGCTGACACTAAACACTGCAGAAACACACCAGTTGCACGGCATTTCAGTACACCCCCACACACAGCCAACAACATGAGGGTCTGTGGTATCTGGAGAATGAAGGGCGATTCCATTGACCGTAAGAATATGGAATCCTACTTCATTACCCATTTCGGTACCACGGCACCCACTGGTCTCAACCTCAAACACTGACCCTCCACCTTCCTTTTCCACTAAACACCGCAGAAACACACCAGTTGCACGTCACTTCAACGTCACTTGCACGTCACTCCTCCTCTCTCTCTCTCTTCTTTTCTCTCACCTCCTTCTCTCCCACACTGACACCCCCTTACCCACGCTTCTCTCTCCACCCCGCCCCCTCTCCACCCCACCCCAACCCTTCCCTACCCTTTCCTACCCACCTGGCGATTGGCTGCCCCTCTTTTTAACCCTTCTTACTCACTGTCCCTTAGTCATTTTCCTGCTGTCCAGCCTATGCGCCACATCTACTGAAGCTAAGTCTTTTTCTTCTGTTTTCGTTGTTGTCGTTTTTTCGTCGTTTTTGTGTCGTCCTGATGAAGGGGTAGTGCCCCGAAACATGTAGATTGTCTTTGTTTTTGTCATGTCTTAGCTTGGTCCAGTTCCCTTGTTTTAAATTTTATCCATACTGCAATACAGACATTGGGACAAGTTGGCTATCCATACTGCAATACAGGTATTGGGACAATTTAGCTATCCATCCTGCAATACGGGTACTGTAGGCATTTTACTTGCCATGCACGTGTGCATGGGCAGAAAATGACAGTGTCAGTAACAGTCTGCTCTTAGTTAACCGGATTTTTTCATACTTTGAATTCGCTAAACTGACGCCCGCGTTCTAGTTAGAAAAGAATAGACTACAGCTGCACCCAAACATTAAACGAGAGTGGCAATTTATTTTTTAACACTGTCGATTTTTCTGAGCGGCGTATTTTTTAATAGGTTTAACCACTTGTGCCGGCAGCGAAGATGTTTGTAGCTCTGATTCTTTTATGTATACAGCTCGGGTCACAAAATGCACCCATTCGTAGACAAAGGGTTTCTTGTTGTGCAGAGCTAAGGCTGTGTGACTAAACTGACCATGCCAGAAACAGCTTCAATTATTCTGTTCCTTACCAATCATTCGTTGGCCAGGGGACGAACGAAACATATCCACTCCAAAAGACCATGTGCTGTTTGAAATAAATAAGTACATAAAAATGGCTCTGTATCTAATCCTAAACAATGTCAAGACCGAGCAGCACTGCATGTTCCATTCGGATTCCTTCATCCCCCGTTAGGCTTTATGATCTGCGAATAGGGAGGGGGCAGGGTATGAGAGGCCAAGGGGAAATGACTGTAAGAAGTATTTGCCGAGCGATTACAGGCCTTGACTGTCCCGATGAATCGCCTTGATTAAGGCGGACTTCCTTCAGTGCATGCGCAGTCACGATGTCTAAACTTTCGCCGAGAGGGAAGGACGCTCCCGTGGTGTCTTGTGAGATGAAGGGCGGCCTTCGCTCGGAGACAGAATTGCTCCATGCTGCTCCCTGCCGCTGCTGCTGCCAGTGTTGACGACAAAGATGATGACATCAGTCTGATACAATGAGTCAGTAGCATTCTCCTCGTCCTGCTTGTCAGCTGGCATTTGGAAAGAAAATTACTTTTTTCTCCCCTTTCTGTTTCCTACACCGGTTCTCTGGATCGGACTTCACAGCTCTACGTCTGCTACGATTTATTTTTAGTTTAGTCAGAGTTTCTGTCCTTCTGTCTCACATTGAAATAAAGGGATGTTATAATCGTGCAGTGATTAACACTTCGAAAAAAAAGTTGCTTGTTCTGATCGTTGCTGGTTTTAGCTGCTGAAGGTCCTCCTCATTCAGTCGCCTATCGAATGGGCACAGACGGCTCCAAACGGAGCTGTCACGATGGGTCTGACAAGCCCCTCCACCTGCCTAGTGCAAAGGAAAATCCACTCGGAAACCATCATCTTAGCAGTAATTATCCCAAGCTAGGGCCTTCAGCTCTACAATACGATGTCTCAGCCGCCATTTCCAGTTCTAAGGCTTACGGTGTACGGGTGTCGCTACGTTTGGCGCACGCCAATCCACGCTAAATGTCATGTACAAAAATGATGTTGCCATCGATTCCTTCAGCGTAACTGAAGTAGGGTTCCATAAAGCTAGGACATGATGAGACGCTCTACACTCCACGAACATATGCGTACATATATACTGGGTTGGGTTGCTTAGAGAATTTGCCTGTTCATACAAGAAGGTGCAGGTAAAATTGTTCACACAAGACGGTGCAGGTAAAATAAACAAGGTGAACTGGCTTTGCCAGCACTGTTATGACTGAAAAGACAGCCGTGCATCTCAACCCTAGCGCTTCAGCTGTGGACCATGAAAAACCACCAGGAACGCACCGGCGTTGAGCTGCAGCGCGACTTCTGCCACTAATGGCAGCTGTTAACACAACAGCAAAAAGCCTTTCGTCGAACCGCCATCAAAGTTTACCGGTAAGTCAATGTAGTATGATCTGATTATCTGCCTAGTCGCAAGACGAAACGATTTCCTCAGGCAAGCTCTGACATTGTTCGATGTCGATTGCGGAATTGGTTGGTCACAGGATAAGCATTCAGTTTGAAATCAGTTTGAAGCAAAATCTATCTCGTCACGTCAGACTTGCGTTGCTCAGATACGAAAGATTTTCGCTGCTAGTGAGAAGACCAATTAACGTACGTTATTGACACTGACATTGTATTAGTATTAAGTCCACTGTGGTAAAATTTCAACACAAGTTGCCAACAAATGTGACAGTTTTATGAGACTAAATAAAAGAATATATTATCTATTGCCACCAAACAGTGCAAACCTCCCACTCCTGCAAAACATTTCACGGAAGGAGCATTTTTTTCGTGTAGGAAACGCTCGCCTGTGCACAGCTACGGCAAGACTGCTTAAGAAATGTTCCCAGGGGCCAGTTGCACGGCTTTAGCCTAGCCTGCGTCCACTGTACGCCCGACTAAACCCCTTAGTCCAGACTACATACGCCATAGATGCACCGGTTGCTTTGATCCTTACTAAGGACTAGATGAGCGACGCCAGTCGGACTAAAGCGTTGGTTTCGTTTCGTGGTGAGATCCGCCCCGAGTCTTTAAAAAATATTTTGGCTGGAACTGGGACAAAAATGACGTCACAACAGCAGCGGAAAGCGTGCAGCACGTGTTCGGGAGGTCGTCAACCAAAATGGGGCACGCGTCTGGGATGGGGTGGGACAAGACGTTAGCAGAAGGGGGCGAGGGCTGGGTGGGGGCAATACCCACACTCCCCCCTAGCAATAACCATTTTACCCATAACCAGCACCGCCCCACCCCTAACAATCACCCAACCCATACCCTGCCCACTACCCCAGCCCCTAATCCCCATTCATACACCCACGGGCAGGGTGGGGATAGTGGTGGGATGGGTGAGGGTGGGGTAGAGTTCAGGAAGGGGGTGGGGATAGGAGTGGGGCAGTAAAGTTTACGGATGGGGCGATGTGGGTTAAGGGTGGGGCGGTGATGGTTATAGGGGTGGGGCAGTGTGGGTTAAGAATGGGATAGTGATGTTTATGGGTAGGGTGGTCATGGTTTGGGGTGGGACGGTGTGTTAAGAATTAGGGGTGGGGATTCCAGTGGGATTTGTACGTGTTGCTACACGTTGCTACAGACCCCGTTTCAGTGGCCAAAGTTAGTCCACCCGTACGCCTCCTCCCCTGTTGGTCTACATTTACGCCAGTTTTTCCGACTAAATTTTTCTTAGTCAGGGCTCGTGGGATCTACATTTTATGGTAATCCATTCTTACCCCTGGACTAAGGGCTTACGCCAAAGCCGTGCAACTGGCCCCAGATCTCGAATTAAGTCACGCATGTACTAGCTGGCACTGTCGGCAACGAATGGCCTTTTCATCCGTGTCCATCACTCTTCACTCGGCTCATTATCAGGAGGCAAGAACACTGCACGATAATCGACGTGCGATGAAAAACGCTATGTCGACGTTCTGCCTAGTAAAAGATGGCTTCGTTTTTCTAAATCCAGGCTCACATTCACAATCATCGACCAAGAAACTGCATCTGGGGTTACAATTTGAGATCCTTTTTCAAGCTCGAAAATCTTCAAAACATGCCATTAGCTAACGCTCGTACAGAAATTCGGGTTCTTTTACAGCTGCGATGCACGGACGTTCGTATCTCCTGTTTATTCGTAAACGAGCACGTAAAATACACAGCGTGAGTGGGCCTTACGACCTCTCTAATGACCAAGGACAGATGCGAACGTTTTGTCACGCCAGCCGTCGGCCTACCAGATTTCCCACTGTCCCCGAAGATCGTGACCTAGAAGGTCAATAATATCACTCAGGGGCAGACTAGTGCGCCGCCTCGTCTTGTCATCACGGCTTGCGAAATGCGTGCCCGTATCTGGATTAGCGAAAACCGCTTGGGAACTTCCCAAGAGGCTCTAAAACTCGCAAGTTTATTTCAGAGCAGTTGTGCCAGCGTGCCATGGCGTAAATGACAGGGATTGAACAGTAGAATAAACGAAGCTCGCAGCTCCACACCCGGGTATTGTTACCCAGCACACAATAACCCCGAGCGTGGGGAACTTACTTTTGTCGGATTAGTTTGCAAAGGTAAAGGTTGACTGTTTTAGGTGGTAGGAGAGTATGGCGTGTGTAAGACCCCCTACTTTTCTGTGAGCTAACATCCTAACTTCGGTGCCCATCTCCTCTTCCTGGCTGCCTTACCTTTCCTGACCCATGGGTCTGCTACACATTTCCAGTTGGGTCGGCTGGGGCTTGGGGGAAAGTGTGGTGCGGCTCACGGGTATCGAACCAACGCCTTTCGGTTCGGAGGCCAGCGCTCTAACAGTTCGGGCATCCGCTTCCCTTTAGTTTGCAACATTTAAAATTTGATCAGCCACTGCTTGATGGGTCAGACTCTTACGAGTAGGCACACTGGGGAAATTCCAGATAAACAATTTACACTCAGCGTCACGTTCACCATGCTGTTTAAAAACAAATTGCATGTGGAAAATTTCAGGATCACGACTTGAACGTTTTAGATATGGGAACGTTTCCGAACAAGACGACTTTCAGGCATGATGTGGATTTTTTTCACGAAAAGGTGAACTGAAAAAATAAACCCGAAAGAAATTGTACCCAAACGCTGAAGTGCAAACGACTGTTGCAGCACTGAATTGCCGATTTTCTGCTAATTATTCGTGTGCATGTGCTTTGGTCTTGTTTCTTAGTTCGTGTTGTGACATCAATCTGCACAAACCCACAAGTTCATTTTACAATGCCTGTCCAGACTTTCTACCGACACTAGAAATCGTTACGAATAAATGGCGTTGGGAGTAAAGTAGTGGAAAAATACGTAAGTGTTCAACTGTCTTGGTGTATTGAGAAACTGTACATTGAAATGTTAAGTTGTACTGAAGATTCATAAGCCTGTACATGTACTTCAGAATTGCAAACTTTTTCAACCCCCCCCCCCAGACCCAAAATATTTTATGTGAAATCCATCACAGCCACATAATCATGCCTGGATGCTGAGTACACTCATTATGTTCTATTCACCGACTGCCTCTGTTTTATGTCTACATGTCTCTAGATATCATGCGAGTATCAATCTATGACAATGGTCAAGGGAGACCACTAATAATTTTCAACAGTGGATAAAAAAAAAATGCAAAAACTACTAGCTCTCTTCTCTGTGACATCAACACTACTTAAATCCCACAAATCTTCATAGAGACCCTGTCCAGGATCACTCACATATGACTAGCATGGCTTTTGCTCTGTAACAAGCACACAGTGATGTGAAAATATGAAGCTTATTTGAATTTCCATCTTCCCTTGGTCACACAAAACAAAATGTACAAAAAACATGCATGACATGAAAATTTTTATTAAAACTCACACACAGTATCTCTCAAACTGTATGTGCTACACAGAACTAAATAACTGTGTGTCACGCCTGTATTCCACTTGAATGTACATATGTATAGCGTAATGAGGACAATTATTCTTCTCTTATGAAAATGCCATGCAAAGAACATGCAGGGAAAACACTTATGAAACATTTGTCGACAATGCTGTGGACAAAAAAGATGACCATGTTAATATGACCTCCCCCACCAATAAAACATGCTGCTGGTGGCATGCCTGTGATGAAAACGCTGTTCAGTGGACAACAATGGATTTGTAATTGTAATGATTTTTCACCAACAGTTGACATGAATACTCAGTCAGATTCTTGCTTACAACCTTATTTACATTTGAAATTTAAAAACAATAGCACCAAAGACACTCAAACTCTTAAATATCATGATGCAGAAAATGGAATCTTAACATGCCAACATTACTGTTACATGAAATTCTATTTCTACAGCTCATTTTGTAAAAAGTGACATTTGTTTTGTACCAACCAATCCAATTCTGAGAGATCTCGTTAATTGCAACAAACACACCAGACGCTAATAAACCTTATCTGGGAAAAAAAAGTTATGATAGGAGCAGATGATAGATTTAAAATAAGAAAATCCTTTGCTCTTCAAAATTTGTACCTTAAAAATACTGCACACTTCTTCATACGTTTCCCAAAATATCTAATCCCAAAATAACCCCCCATCAAAAAAAAAAAAAAAAAAGCAAACAAAACTTTTGAGATTCTTTAGGTTAAGAAAGTTGCAGTAATCAAAATACGTGGTTCTTTAAAGAAATAGAAATTCACATTAACATGAGAAAACCATTACCTTTCCTTAGCACGGAAAAGATGATGTTTAAGTGTAGGATCTGTCACTTATTCACATCTTGTGATTTCTGATGGAGATGAAAACACTTAAAATTACTCTTTCCTTCTGTTGGCAACCATGTGTACAAGCCAGGCTTTCCTACAAATACCTTCATATTCCTATTTCTCAGCCCTTTTGTATCCCTCCTTTTTTTTGGCAAACTGAACAGGAGGACAAGCATTCGTCATAGAAACACTTGAATACCACACCTAATGTTTAAAATCATTATAATGTGGGGCTCAAAAGCTATTTGACTTGATCCCAGCGCCAAACAGTAGCATCGTCACTAACTGCTATGAGGACGCTGCTATCTTTTGAAATGGCTATCTGTCTGATAGCAGTGTTGCATTTCTGATGCGTTAGCTTGGTGCACCTGAAAAAAGCACAAGGGAAGAACATTCCTTGCTGTTAAGCCATTTAAGTGTAGCCTTAAGAAAAGCAGACATACGGTCATGAAGAAAATCCTAAAGCTAAAGTCAAAAGAAGAATGCACTGGCAGAGCTACTGATGACCTGCTGTTTATTCCCAAAATAAGTTAAATGGTCGTAAAAGACCTGCAATAGTTTACAAGTACATTTCTGTAGGAAAGAATGTTAATTTTTTTTAAAACTCTGAACAAGTAGTTCATCTTCGTAGTTTTCATAACTTTCTAATACAATAACACTAGAAAATGGATCCCTTCCCCCAGAATTTGAAAACAAAAGCAGCAGAATCTCTACTAAACATGTCATGGTGTGATGACAACCCTCCTGTTACCTCACCACAAAGAAAACCCCAAACACTTACTTAGTCTGTGAGGGTTCATCAACATCCAAGTCCCACAGAAAAATGCGTCCTACTTGATTACCAAGAGCCATAATCTGCAAATTGGAAAAACAGGCGCATTACAAATATTCTGTCTTAAAGGTCAGTAATATGGAAATCGATCCATGAATTCTTCCTTCTCTAAAAATTAAAGCTTTAATGTCAAGTAATGTTGCAAAATCAAAATTATGTGACGAATTTTTATCTAAGTTGTGTTGGAACTAATTATTTCAATAAGGAACCAGTTATGTGTTACAAATAAACACAATCAGAAAATAAAACTATATGGAAAGAACATAAATAAATTGATTTTTTTTACATGCTGGAAACAATCAGCATAAAAGTGTAAGTGGAAAGAATTCTACGTATACCCATTGTCTTCAATAAAGAGAAAGAAAACTAGGAAATTTACGGAGCACGTGGATTCAGGAGTTAATTTTTCTGTTCCACTTTATTGATGGCTCTGGTCATTTCCGTATATCTAATGACTGGGTTCACCAGCCCTGGAATGATTCATTCTGGGACAATGGAAGATTTGTCTAAGTTAAAAATGTCTTTTCACGATGTTTATCAAACAACTGCCAGTGGAGTAGTTCTCTGTTAACTTGAAGCACTCTAATCTATTCTCCGACTTTTACTAGACGTACCTTCTGTTGGTAATCCAGGCAAAAACGCATGTACCAGATTTCACATTCGCGGTAATCAAACCGATGTAAAATACTGACGGAGTCGTCTACCTTGGAGCCACCTGTGATGGAAATATTTGCATCTGCTCCTTCCAGAGGTCCTGCTTTCCAGCAGATTATGCAGTTTTCACAGGACTGAAAACAAGGATATTGAATGAGCTGCTTTCACATTCCAGAAATTAAAAAAACGACAACAAAAAGTATCCAAGAAAAAAAAGGAAGCCCAAAACAAATCCCCAAATATTTTTACAACTGTGATAAGAAGAGGGTTGGTTTTCTGCAGTTTGCAACTGAAAAAGTGCCATCTAGCGAGGTCAGGAGAAACTAGTTATTAATCCACTGAATGTGTCAACGCTTGAAGTTATTTGCAGCTAACTTTTGAAACCACTGACCATTTTTTGTCTGAAGCATACACAAATCCACAGCCAAACACTAGGATGTATACATTGCAGATAAATAAGTTTCTAAGACAAAATGTGATCTTTTGGTTAAAAAAAAGTAGCCTTTAAAAAACTGTGCAATGTTTTCTCCCTCTTAGAAAGAATCACACATAAAGATTTGGTGCTCAGCATCAACAGTAACGAAACCTGAAGATGTGGCCAGTTTGCTGTGAAAGACAGCCTAGTGATGCACCACCCATAATTTTCTCAGTCAAATGTGTACGTCATAGAGTGGAAATAGTAGTGAATCTGAGTACACGTACACAAATTCGCGAAACAGTTCAGGGCATGAATCTCAAGCTGTTTTTTTACACCCAACCCGACCCACTTTATCTAGATTTTAACAAAAATTAAACAAATGACTGCAGCTTGGAGTAAAAAAAAAGGTGATAACAATTGAAACAGTTGACATTTCAGGCCCCCGAAAAATCTGTTACTTGGCTCAGTCTCCATTCTTATCACCCTACTTTATCTTGATAGCATGCCACATAAGAAATGAGGACTGAGCTAATAATCAGGGCTGAGCAAATATAAGTTAGTTTGTTGCTTTATCTTGTAATCTGTTGTTTTAAAATACATTGTCTGAACATGGAGATATACCACATTTTCAAAAAAGTAAAGAAATGCTAACCTTAGATAAAATGAGGTTGCCCAGCCATCGGGTACAGTCAACATAATTTCTGTGGATATCACGTGTAGAGAAGTCTGGGAAGTGGTTCACCAGAGTAGGAAATGGTCTAAAGGGGGAAGAAAAAAAAAACTAGCAAAAGACCAATGCCACTGGTACAGCTACAAGTCATCTAAAAAAAACTATCTGAATCTCTGCAGTACACACAGAGCAGCTGTATTAGACTAGAAAGACATCCAACATGGGGGTAATATACATATAACTGCATGTAAACAGTTGGGGGGGGGATCTCAATATTTTTTGTCACAGTTACTGAATAAATAAAGAATGCCAAAATTTATTAATTCAGACATTGAAAACAATGGATGTTACCTAGCATTTTTTGGATTGTAGGTGCTGGAGAGGTTGATGACATTGTTAATCTCATCTGTGTTGAGATGCCATAACTTTAAACTGTGATCCATCCCGCAGGAAACTATCTTTGTCCCGTTCAAATTAAAATCCTGGAAAAGAAAGTCCGGGTACCCATTTTCACAAAATGTCTTCTCAGTCAATTTCTCATGCTCATCCTTTTGTAACAGACAAAATCTTATTCCAGTACAGTTCCAGCCCCTTAAGATTTAGCTTTGTATCAGACAGTAGATGGTGGAACCACATCCTTTTCAAGACCAATACATCAGTTTCTCTTAACAGCCCTTCCAATGGGTTGTTTAGGGACAACTGTGTTACCCGACGAGCCCAAATTTCTGTGTATTATACTTTAGAGCTGTGCCAAATATTTGATTCAAATTTATGTTCAGGTGAATGACAGAGTATCAATATTTGCCTTTGAAAATAAATTCTGATTGTTACAATCGGAATAATTAAATGTGTATTTACGTGGGCTGTTCAATACTGGTGATAAATAATTCCATCAAGGAAGTTAGACCCAACCAGACTTTAGCATAGAAAAAACAATGCAAACAACTATAAATATTAATAATAACTTATATTTCATAAAATAATGTTTTAAATATAGTACTATTAGCAAGCCTTACTGTTTCAATAAATGCACTTTATCCATTTGTATTTGCGCGCGACTTCCTAGAAATTAAATATTCATATTCTGCTGACTAGTCAAAAACTGGTATTTAGTAGAGGTCTAGTAAAAAGAGCTTTGTGCTCAAAATGGCACTCACAATGTGCAATAGAAAAGCAAGCAGATGATTACTTGTACATGGGCTTAAACCCTATGATAAGGCAAAATATATTAGACAAAAGACTTCTTCCACTTCATTTTTTTCTAGTAAAAATTTTGGAAGCGAAACTACCACACTAACAGATTTTTAGTGCCACACTTTAGTCATGTTTCATCATGCATAAGATATCTGCCACTCACTGCGCTCAGCACTTCGTCTCTGTGACCATCAACACCACCAAGAATGAGAACGCAGACTCCCGAATGGACATTCCACATGCGCAGCGTGTGGTCCTTTGACACGGACAAAAGTAAACTGCAATTCCTAGGGTGAAACTTCAGTTCATTCACTGCATTCCCATGTCCTACAAAATGCTGAAATCAGGAAATCAGACAACCATTACTGTATGTGAATTTCTCCATTTGTCATATTTCAGAACTTGGTCAGGTTTTGCTAAACATTTTCGACATGTTATTTCATCTCAGATTGTGTATTTTTTTAACATGTAAAGCGCCACGTTTAAAAAAAAAGGAACAGTTCACAACTGACAACTGCCCTATCATCATGTTGGGATGATTCAGCCAGGTAAGTGCCAATACTTGGTGTAGTTGATGAACCTTTAGTCTCAGTAAAATTGTAGCCAGAGACAGAGACTTTATAATTGTGATCTGACACAACCAAAATATTTTCCATTTATCAAAGTAGGAAAGAAAATTCAACCAGCTGAACGACTCACCCTAATGCATTGCATGGCTGACAAAGACAAAATTCGAATAATGCCTCTGAAGCCAGCAGCAGCTAGAATAGGCTGGCCGTTCACAGGATCAAATGACCAGGCACAGCAGTAGAAATTTTCATCACTCTTTCCTTAGTCAAGATCAAGTAAACTCCCAGAAAAATATGGAAAAGGTAAAACACAAGACTATAACTTAAACCACTTTCAAGGGCACATATTTCACTGATCAAATGAAGACATTGACTAAATAAATGGCACCAGAATCTGTATAGGCCTTGTGTGTGTATGGAGATGCATGCATGCAACACTCTGTATCCATCAAAATGTCTTTTTCTCATATGAGAAAAAATAAAGCAATGCATAGGGTGGCTGAGGAAAGTTACAGACTACAATGTAAAATGCACTCTGATTCCGAACAGCAGATAAGGATACACTGGGATCACTATATGAATGCAACAGTTTGATCCTTCCACCATCTTGACACTCGTAAATTGTCACCTGTACACACAAGAGGCAAAAAATAAACATTCCCAGTGCACAGCCTAAACAAGCATTTGTGCTGATTTTTTTTAATGATAAAACCCTTGCATCATATCTTATCTGAAAAGACATTACAATGCTCCTCCATTCAAATTTCACATATTTGTTGCATCTTCAGCACTGTGTATTCTCTAGGTTTTATTATGCATTGCAATGCATTCTTTTGTGACTGTACGACAATTTGGCCTCTGAAACTCACTCTGTTATGGCCAACAGTAGCAAAGATCACAGGGTCAGATTCAGAACAGTTCAGGTTTATTTGGATTCCAAACAAAGGCTGTCCATGGTTTTCCTGCAATAAAATTTCACTTAAATATAGCTAAGAGTCTTACACTATATACACACAAAGAAAATGACACTGACAGGCAGACTTTTACTAATGCACCACACATAATCATGGTAGAGGGGAAGGTAGGTGACAAATATTGTACTGCAAGGTGTTTTCTACTAGTCACAAAACAAATCAAGCTACACATCAGATAACATTTTTCCAAAGTGAAAACAAAGTTGCAAGTGATTTTGACCCAATATCCAATCGACCAAATGACTAGATCTTGCCATGAAACAGCTCATCGACAAAAATGAAACGAACCACATTCCACAGGTAAAACAAAATTAACCATAAAATCTCTTATCGCTGCTTGTGACGACCATTGTTTAAACAGCTTCAAAATACTGGAGAACAATTGTAAAAACATATTCATTAATTTTAAAAAATACTCTGATGCTTGCACTTTAACTTTTGCTATTAACCGAAAAGCAGCCAATTGTTTAGTTGACGAGTTTGATATAGTCTTGCAAAGTTTACAAACTATTAAAATAAAAAAGACAACATATGTGAAGTAAAGATTGCAACAACAACAACAAAAAAGTATTTCAACGATGTTTCATTATTCTCTTTTTCTGACTGGCTAGGACTGGCTGGCCTGGTGTCAGTATGACTAGGTGGGACTGAAGCCCATGTTGTGATATACCACATACATAAAATACATATCCACAGCGATAGCCCAAAGCTGCACGCACAAAGTAACCCCCCACAACACACACACACCAAAAGCCCTCAACTACAATCAAACCTGATGAAAATTTCAAGAATGATTTTTTTTGGGGGGGTGGGGGTCTGAAAGACTGCCAATGTTCACCTGCCTTGAGAAAGTTTGTGCACTTGTATTGAAGCTTGCACTTTTTTGGCTGTTTGTTCCAGCGGAAACCACGTCGGAATGTTGGCGTGTCACTTCGTGATGATTCTTCTTCTCTGGTACTCGCAGTGCTGGAAAGATCATCCTGTAAATTGTAGACAGGCGTTTAGATTTTGTATTAGCTCAAATCATCGAAGGTACATGACTCATTAAAATAAATGAAACCAAAAATATTTATACATTTACAACAAAAGAACAAGTAGACTGTCACATCGTATAGAGCTCATCTGGATTGACCCGACTGACTGCTTGATTACAAGATGAAGATTATTCCGGGATAAATACCGCGGGAATGCAGTGCTTCCAATCAACTACGACAAGCAAACAAAGTTTTTAAAATGTGGTGGATGGCTCACAATATATCCTAATGAAAAAAGGAATAATTCAACTACAAAACATCATTACTAGTTCATCCTCTGAACGATCAACTGTGATAGAAGTTGATAGTCGCTGTCTTTTAGACAACAGAAACATGCTTTCTTCGCTGTCGGACATTTTGTCAACTATTGACCACGTGATGATCATGTGGCAGTTAATTTTGGAACAAGGCGGGAGACCGGGGGCTGGAAACTATGGAGGTTTGTTCTAAGGAGTGGAAGCTGTGCAAACAATAAAGTGTGATCCTGTGACAATTATATTTCTTAATTATAGACATCATCGTCTGGCCATATGACTACTGACCATATGCACTAGAGAGATAAAAGGAGACAATATATATATATATATATTCATATACCGCTCAAAAGAATTGACACTATAAGGCAGGCAAGCCACAAATGTGTGTATAATTTGCCAGAACACAACATCCGACCCTGTACATCGAGCACCATGTTTTGTGCTGCCTACAATAGTGTGGGAGAGGTTTTTTTCTGAGTCTTGCTTTGGCAGATCGTTACCCGATTTTAAAACCCGCGTTTGGATCACAGAGTTCCTAACTATGTAAGAAGTCCGTGCATGGTTTGGATGCGACAAGAGGAAGCAGATAAATGGTTTGGGGGATATGATCTACGGAACGTCCCTGAACCGTGTCGGTGCAAGGCAGCCTCCATCACTGGCAATGCCAGAGCAAAATTCACACACACACACGAGCAGTGGCTGTTTGCACTGTCCCGTGCAGATAGAATCCGATAGTATTTGCACGGCTGACGTCATTAACTCCGAAGAGCCGTGTAAAATTATTTCTAGGGCTCTGCTACAACGGCTTTGCGCCACTCGCTGGTTAACTTAATTTTTCATACTTCCTTACATGAATTAAAGATTTCTATGCGGAAACCTCCACCACTGCCCCGCGTGTTTTTCCACGGCGATCCCATGTATTTCTGGTATGGATCCCATACGTTAGCGCGGGGCAGAGCCAGAGACTGATGCCTGCACTCTACAACTTGAGTTGAAAGTTTTAAGTCAAATCGACGAGAAATAATACACGATGCATAACTCAAACACCCTCCCCCACCCTCTTCATTCCTCAGATTACTTAGGTCAAAAATTAACAACGAACTTATACTTCATCGTTCACCATGACCGAATAAAAGCGTAATAATAATGTAGGAGTTTTACACGGATTTGTTGCTTGCGTAGAAAGTTTGTCAAATCGACGTGCCATAAGACATCGAAGTATACCTTTAGCAGCCCTCCCTATACGTCTTTATTCAGATTACTGAGGTCAAAAAGAACGAAAGGGTTTCATAGCTCACCATTTGTGAGTAGGCCTGTAAAATGCTGTAAACAAGCGTTTAAAAGATTGTGGTCCACGTTTAAATGAAAGCTGATGATAATAACGCTGCGCGTGAATGATTGCAAGAGGGGAGGATAATGGGGTTTGGAAAATCGACTAGTGTGAATTAAGCACGTAACATGTATAGCACCTTTTATATAGTTACTGGTCAACTCGCCACTGGGTTGACTTGCCCACCACGCTGAATGGATTCGTCCGCAGCATCCCAGCATTGAGTTGACACTTTTAACGACCGTTGGACTGAACAGTTTTTCTACAATAATTTTAAAGTTTGTTTTTACTATCTTATTATGAGCAAGTTTGCTATTTGAAGATCTATTGGGATCGATCGTAAATTTACGCTCCAGGAATGTTGCAGTGTGAGTGATGTGGTTTCAGTCAACTCTAAAATGTGAAATTGCTATGTGTAAAAGACTACTTTGAATACTCTTATCCCTGAGAAGATCGATCACTGAATGAACAATTATAACGACAGTCAGTTTTCGTGGACGACTCAACTCAATATACTGGATAAGTCTAAACCAACGATAAAGCTGAAAATCGAACGCGTCAAAAGGGTTCCTTCGTTTTGGTTAGGTCAAGGATGCTGCTCTAGGGTCAAACCTTGCAGCCAATCCACAGCATGGTCCTATTTGCGACAACGCACACAGAGCCAATCACAAATCTACATCTGTCGACTGACATGTAAACAAATGGGATAGTGAGAAAAATTCGATTTTGGAAAAAAACACATCACACTTTTCAGCAAGCCCAAGTATCGTGACCATTTACAACCAGTATGTTATATATTTTATGTATTTTTCGTCAAAATTGCTCATGGGTTAAAATATTGACAAATCGAATATTCCCCTTCAATTCTGTGCAGATCTTCTGCCCGAGCCTTGCTGTCGGCGCACGAGTGTCAAGAAACAAGAAAATCCCCTAATGCTTTCACGGCAACAGTATGCTTCGAACGTTACTTCTTCGTCTTGTGCATCACTTAATAGCATTTGGAGAATTTATTGCAGGATTTCTGCGATATATTCCTCAGTACAAATTTCTTATTAGTAAAAAATGTCTTCCTGCCAAAGTACAAGCAGACGCCAAACAACTTCGGAAACTCCCTCTACACGTTGGACTGGTTGTGGTGGAAAATGAGATATCTTATAAAGATTTGGCGAATATTGTGGTGTGGTTAATTACAATGGGCATTTCCTACGTCAGTATATATGACATAAACGGTACGTATTTGGTTTTAATTTCTTTAGTTAGGCACCCTTCGTCGTGTTTAGCGACGAGAGGCACCTGATATTTTTACACTACTCTGCACTTTGACCTCATTCATATTTTTTATTGCGCGTATGTTTAGGTGGGACTCATTGGAAATACATGTATTCAGTTGTCGGATGGTAGCGTTGATTTCCATAGTGAAAGAACGTCCTGAAGGTATATGATGGACGTGCAGCGGTTAGCAATCGTAAGTCGAGGCGGACTGAACATAGCGCAACATATCTCGGTGTGTTGCTTCAGCCGTTACCGTGTGGCGAAGAATTGTGAACGAGCGCCTAAGCCGGCGATTGCAGGAAAAATTTTTCTTGTAGATTCTTACCGAAGAGAATAACGTTTTAAGGCATTGTATTTTTACTTTTTTTGTTATACATTTAAAAATTTGCTCATAAGTTGTAGTCCAAGTGTATTATCTCAACAATCACACAATTTTGTATCATTTATTGACTCAGGGCATTACAATCAATGTGTTTAAAACTGATTTTCCATCACACATTCAATTTAATTTAGCGTGAAGGATACCATATGCCTTATCAGCTGCTTATTACATAGCAGCTTGATCATTCACCATCATCCAGCTAATGTGGGTCTGGGTAACAGGAGAAATAAGTCCAAGAAAATTATGCTTAAGTTAATGTATAGCTTTAAAGCATTTTTTTTTGTAAGCAGCAATGAAAGAACCAAGTTAATAATTGAGGGCTGTATTGATGATATTTGTACTTTTTTTGTACCAGTGCACACAACACAGAAATCAGTGTGTTCAGCTTCAAGATAGTACTTACCTGTCTAAAATACGTGTATGCACTTGTGAATGTGGCATTACAAATACTAAGACCATAAGAAATGCACTTGAAAACTTTTATGACTGTTATGTTAGTTAGAAATTGGCCCTCCCCATCCCACAGCTCAGTAGATTTGGATTAGTAGAAAGCCACTAGTGGTGAGAAAGGATTCAGTTTCTAAATCTAGAATTAACACAAAAACTCTAGCATTGTGTTCTGACCACTGTTATTCTGTCATCTGATTTTTTCCCCAGGTGAAATAAAGAGAAACCGCATGCAGCTACAAAATGAGATTGAACACAGCAAGAGAGCAATGAATTTTGATAAAGAAAATCCAGAACATGAAATGTGGATATGCTGCCATGGCCTGTATACAGAAACAAGGGGTACATGTTTGTTATTTTATTGTTCTCTGGGCACTGGTATATTTTTCATATATTTATTTTCACAACTTGTGTGCAGTTTATGTTTGCGTACTATTTTAAGTGGGTAACTTTGTGCAGATTTAAAAAAAATAATTTTTGTGTAACTGCCATAACAATTCTGTTAATACAACATACACCATATACTTTCAATATTTTCGTGCTTAAATTGTGACCTTTAGCTAGGCATCCTGATAGTTCTGTTGTCTGGATTTTCTAAAATGCATTAAAAGAATTTTTCACTAGTTTTTAGTTGCATGAAAGTTTTTAGTGTCTTGTAGTGTTTCAACTCTGGCACCCTGTCATTCAGGTTTTTCCTATTTATCCTGCACCGCACGCATAGTTTCTTTTGGTTCCAGCTTTTTGTTTGTGGATAACTATAGTAAGCCATATAACACTAATGACATAAATTAATTATGGAGTATATTTTTCTCACCTGCACATAATGCTTGTGAGTATAGCACTGGAATGGCCAAGAGATGCACCGCAGAAACATTTTAGGATGGTCTGCTCTTTGATTTCAGTTTTTTTCTTTAAATTGCGTTGGAATTCCCTTGCCCTTCCTGCCCCAGTCCCCTCCCCAAGCAGATTTGTATATCCCAAGGAGGAACAAATACCATGGAACAATTCAAGTTCATATACCTATTGTACGACCACATTAGATAACCCTGTTTGTGCTAAAATAGTAACTGTTACACAAGAACTTTCATGTTTTTCGGTGACTGGATTAATAGATATTCCAAAATGTTTATCATCATAGAGGATGTGGGTGAACTACTGGTCTTTAATTTAGAAAAAAACTCAGAATTAGAACAAGGTTCTGTTTCGTTTTTGCACTTTTCAAACTAGTGTTGTACAGGTTTGTGAGCTGAAGGTATTGTATATACCATTGGTTCATGCTGTAGTCATTGTAGGCTGTGAATCAATCTTTCTGACCCTTTTACATTGCCAGCAGGTGGTTTCTAAAAGACCCTGTTGTAATCAATACATAGTATGAGTGGAACAGATGCCTTCTGGTATTCCTTCGGCTTGTTAGAACATCTGTCTGTGGAACAGCAGCTAGGTAAATGGGAGCTAACCCTCACCAATTGCAATAGCACTGGGGACAGGCTGTGAGTCTGTCATTAGATGATCAATGCTGCATTCAGAAAGACCAATACTTTAACATACTTCAGTAATGCTTTGAAAAAATGAAATTGTTGACTCTGTTGATGGTCTTGTTTTACACAAATTTATATGCACCAATCAACAAAGGTAAATGCAGATTTACATGAGTGTATACATGTAAACATGTGCATGTAGTCTGTTTAGAGACATAAACTTATCTGGCCCATGTTCTGTGTTGAACCAAGTCTGTAACCTGATAATGCAGTAACTTGATGATGCATAATTTGAATTTGCAGTCCTCTCTTTTTCACTTATTCATAACGATGATAACGTTTGTAATAAAATGTACAAAGAAGTTTTTCTCACTAATAGCAAACAGATTTCTTTTTCTGGCTACTATAAGTCAGAATAAAGCATCAGTATATACTAGAAATCAGTATAATAAAGACAAATAATTCTTTTGCTATTCTGTGTGGTAAATTGATGATGTGCACTAATATATCTCTGTTTCTTCCTTAACCATAGCAATAGGCCATGGTAGCAAGAAAGCATGGGTCCATCTGCTGAGTTCAGAAGATGGGCAGCAGTCTTTGTCACATGTAGCACGTCTTGTGTGCCAGCAGGTGTCGCGTCAGCAGACATTGGCAAAGGACATTTCACCAGAACTGGTGGATAAGCTTCTTTATGGTAAACACACTTTTTCTGTATAACTAACAATAGTTAACAAAAAGGTACTGAGCCAAGCTACATTGAATAACACAGACAGTCAACAGTTTGGGGGCAATACCCCTTTGTCAAGATGACACAAACGCAGATAGAGACAAGAACAGGCAAAGACGATGTCATGGCCCCACTCACCCTCCACTCACAAACCAGGTGAACTAGGGAGTGGGTGCATTTGCATTCACTTGACTTCCACAACATGATGAAGATTAGACACAAGATTTAAGAAGTTTTCGTAAGAAAAGACCTTACTTTTATTCAGCCTTGTGATGAATACTCAGTCTCACTGATTCACCACTCTTACAGATTCATCTGTCCACCCACTCCTCAATGCACACTCTCTTATCACACCTCATATCGAACACCTTCACTACAACCATCCATCAGCATAAATCACTGCATCCGTTTACTGGCATCGACAGTTTTCACATCAACACAAACAGGATACGTTTCTCTTCAAGACTTGAATTAACATGCTAGAAACCAATCAATATCTTACCATAAGTGCGAATGTGTCCCTTCAACATGTAACAACATCGTGGGCAGACAAACCAGCGTACGCATAAATAACTTGTTTTGACCAAGAAACTCAGTGAACTACAGTGAGACGGCGAAGGTTGTAGCTCGACAACCTACCCTCCTTAATGAGAGGAGGCATGCCTGGAGAGACGAGCTGAAGGCAGTACTAAAATCTGCTCACAATAGCGGACCAGACAGAAAGTCTCTCACACAAAAGGAGCCTTGAAATGAAGCGATGCAGCTTTGATCCATGGCCGCATGCCGCTGACCAACCATGTCAGCAAATTGCTGGGGAGGATGGCCTAGCACCATCTTCTCTATTCCCCCATGAATATAACCAGGAGCTTTTTGGATACATGACAGATTCTGACATTCAGACATTCACTTTGGGAGATCAGGTCAGATTCAGATGTAGAGACCGAGAAATATAGACTGTCAGAGACTGAGGACAGAATGCCCAGAAACCTATTGTAGCTTAGGCTCTGATTTCGGAGGCACAACAGGAGTGGAAGTCCCAGGACTCACTCTTTGGTGTGTCCATCTACATGACAGGTCGCTTCATAGATCCCCTCTTGTAAACAGGCATGGTAGAGACCAAGTTGGGGCCATGGAAGAAGACCTGCCGCCAAATAGGGTAGAACAAATACCCAGTAGAGATTTGGTATTAGACAAAATAGGACACTGCAAGGTAACGAGACTCCGGAGATAATGTAGCGATGTTTCTGTGTTTATTAACAATTGAAGTTTTGTGAAACACAACGCGAGATACATTTGAGAAATACTAGACTATCACTTGTCGAATGATTGACTATTTGGAGACAGGACGAGCGCTGTGCCTGACCAGGTTGCCCCCCCCCCCCCCCAACTTTGTGATTCATGTATGTAAAGAAACACGCTCGTAACCTTCGAACGTATGTCTTGCCTGCATATGTAAAGAGAGAGTGTCGATGGTAAAGCTGGCCATGATGTAACAAAAACTGTGAACTCATCAGAGTTATCATTACAGTCTGCTTATGTCTCTGCAACACTATAAAGTCATCAGTGTCATCAACAAAATCTATGTACATGTCTTTAACACTATCAGTTCATCAAGGTTATCAACATAGTCTATATACATGTCTCTTCAACATCATCAGTGTCATCGACACAAGCTATGTATATGTTTAAAATACTGTAAGTTAGGGTTCTTTTGCTCTAGGGTGAATCAGTAAGTTTCTTACGTGATGACACATCCATCATATTATAACACCTTACTTGCATACAGCAGCATGGCACATCACGCTAACAGGTAGTTTCATAAGCATGCATGCTTCTGCTGGTCGCAACTAGTGTGTCTGTGCAATTTTTAAAATCTGCCTTGTGGTATTCAGGGTGGCCTCAAGTCATGTCATGAGTGTCCCAGCATATGACATGGCAATGGCCTCATTGGGTTAAGTGCCACTTCACCTGCATGGACAAAAACATTGTCTACACCATCTCATTTACCATCTGCCCCACTCTCTTGGTGAGAAAGAATACACATTCAACAGCTGCTTCAAAGAACATTTAGCAGATACGAAGCATAACAGAAAAACCCCCGTTGCATGACATTTGACATTTCAACAACACACCCCTACACAAGGCAAACAGCATAAATGTCTGTCACGGGGCAGGTGAATGGTAACTTCATTGACTGCAAGAATATTGAGTCCTACTTCATCTCCAATTTTGGTACTATGGCAGCCACAAGACTGAATCTCAAACATTGGACTACCCTCTCTTTTGGCCACCTTTTTACCTGCTATTTAATCCTCTGTCTTAGACAGTCTATCTCTGTTTTACCTGTATTTTTCCTTTAGTAACTAACCCCATCTGTAACTAACCTCTGTCCCATCCTTCCGCCTCCCCACTACTTTCTCCACCCTTGCTACCCATCAGGCAGTTGGGTACTACTGCAGAGGAGGATCATGATCTGATTCGCTACACATGACCTCCTTTGCTAGCTGTCTTTTGATGTGAACTCTATCCTGTCCTTGCATTTCGTTTGACGCTGTGCAAGGCTGTACAACCTCACTCAGCTACGGGCCTTTTTTCTTGTGTGTGTGTGTGTGTGGGGGGGGTATCAAGGTATCTATGCCTGTTAAAACTACTTGCATGTAAAAATCCTTGGGGCTGTCAATAGCAGAATAGGATTCTAACAGACTGTGCTTACCAGCTTGTGTTTTCTCATTTGTAATAATATTCTGTTGGTTTCCATTTCCAGACAATTATCCGTTCCCAGATCCAGACCTTTGTCTCAAGTTTGGCTCCTGTGATAGTCTGTTGGGTTACCTGCCTTGGCACATTCGTCTTACAGAATTTATGTATGTGGGTTTTTTTTAAATTGAAAAGATAAGCATTGCATAGTCTGTGTGGTGACCAAAAAAAAAACAAAACAAAACAAAAATTGTGCTGTTTATATAGGGTCTTTCCAGGAACATTTAGAAAATGTATGTTTATGCCACTACATCTTCTTAGAGAGGAATCCAGGATGCTGCCTTGCAGGGTTACCACAGAATTTGTCATATGGGTGGATGTGCACCAAACATATCGGAATGAGCTGAGAACTGGCAGTGGTCTTTAATAGTCTTTCCACAGGGTTCAGGTGTTCATGGTAGTTCTGTGTGACCTCTGATGCTAACCTGGAAGTGTGTCTACGGCGCACCTGATTGGTGGGAGATTGGTAGCTCGTTCATGTGGAAATAGGGAACTCGGAGCAGTACAGCTCACTTCCATTTACAATTTTACATCACATCCTTATATGCGTAGCAGACAGCAATGATTGTGGTTTTAAAAAAAAATCATACCACAAACACAAAGTCTGTGTGCTCTGAACTTGTTGGGGCCAGCAGCAGCAACGGTTATCAGAAGCACTGAACTTACGATCGCCATTCCAATGTACTAATCTACTGAAGTAGCCAAAGAGAATGAGGCGTTCAGCTGAATTGAAGCTGACTTCGGTAGCTGTTGGATTCAAAAGATTGAGGATGGTTGTTGTTCCAGGCTTCAAACAGGCACAGAACACATGTTTGTGATATTGGTTTATTGTTGCTGCCTGCTCCACACTAAAGGATTTGAAGCTGGCTTGATTTAGTCACATGTACATGGTCAGAACCATCTATGCTGCTTGATATTTCCTTTATTGTAAGGAGTAAAGCACACATTAAGTCATGATCACGATGCAAATGAAACATGTATCAAGAAACTGTGATTACAATATGGATTTTACGAAATTGACAAATTTATCTCACAGCCTAAGTTTCATTCCAAGCTGTTGATCTGCATAATCAACATCCAGCTTGGACGACTCATAATTTCAAAAGCCCAATTAAAGAGGGGGAAAAAGGCTATTCAAGTAATACAAGCATGATTCTTTTTTTGTTACTGCCTGGTTGGTCTAGCGGTTAAGGCATGTGGGAGGTCGGTGGTTCGTACTCTGGCTGAGTCATACTTAAGACTGAAAAATAGGCAATCTAGTAGCTACCCTTCCAGACACCTGGAGCTATAGGGAACAGTACTGGGACTGGTGGGCTGGTGTTCGTTTTATATGACTGGGTGACACTAGCCCTATGTTGTGAGGGCAGTCCCATGTGTGGCAGCACGTAAACTTGTCTTGAGCAACACTGTCCTGATATGCACCTATTTTGTCATGGGATGTTAAGCAACAAAAACCAACCAACCAACTCCTAGGTTTTGATTCTCAAACTGCATGTACTTCTGTAAAAATCACAAGAGAAAAAACCATTTGCTCAGCCATGAAGTGAATGATGGGAAAGTGTATAAACATGCCAACACTAATAGCAACATGGAGAGAGCAGAAGTTGTAGACTTTTAGTTTGACTGAACCCTATTTAAATGTAAGGAGTCCATTTCCTTTTTTCGAGGGCCCTCATAACACTCCCCCCACCCTTTTTTTTAAGATCTTGGATTCCTCTCAGTATACTGTCATTTCAGTGTGAACTTTGTTCTCAGCTTTATGTGGATAAATCGTGATAGAGTAATGGGAACCACCGGCTGGTTGTGAGGTTTTGGTCACTTGCTTCTCATTGCCAACAGTCTATTGTCCTTAAAATGTAAAGGACTGTGCATAATCTGCTGTTTACTATAAAATCGTTGTCATTAGGCTGCTTGTTGTCAGTGATAGAAAGATACAGGATTGGTCATCTAAAAGTCCAGTAACATCTGCCATACCAAATGTTGTTAGGTTTGTACCATCACATCGAGGACTCACCTACCCAGCCTTCCTCTCCACCATGATGCTGTATTCAAACACAGAGCAAAGATTTGGCAAGTGACGTGGGCTGACGAGTATTGCTGCTTCATCTTTCCAAGAATGATGCATGGAGAAGACTGTGCGAGTGTTGTGAGCCTTGGACAAGGTGTGCTGATCAGAAATAAAACCTCTGTGGAATTAGCACTGCTGGATAATTGGACTGAAGGACCCCAATGACAGACATGGAATGTTTTTGAACTCATAGTCAGCCACGTACACTCTCTCTCTCTGGTGGTGTAGGTGTGTATGTGATGGTGTGCATGCATGTATGTGTAGGCATGCATATTTGTTGACATGCCCTTTGTTAATGCATGCATATTTGCAATCTTTGGTCAGTGATATTTGCAGAGTAGTCACCCCATAAAGTAGGTGGGTAAATTCCATAGAGAGCAGGGTAGATAAGGGGTAAGGAGATGGAACTTTCAAACATTCTGATTTTAAAAGACTTTCAGACATGATTTAAACTATAGTTTTCAAATTACTGATGATGGCTGTGTGTGTGTGGGTTGGGGGGGTGGGGGGACATGCGTGTGCACTTGCGTTGACATTAAAAGTATGTGTTGAAGCATCAACATAGTTTTTGTAGAAAAGCATTCTGTTGATTGATGGTCACTTGAGTAGACTCAAAACTAAGGATTGCAGACCTTGTCTTGAAGAAATGAATTACATCGAGTTTTGAACTTTCGTGGACAACATATTCCTTTCAAAGATGGGGAATTTAGCACTAAGAGTGGAGTATATATCAGTGATATAAAATCACAAGTTCATCTGGACACACATTCCTGTGGTTTCTCATTTGTAAGAAGTTTCTTTTTTGTAGTCGTCAGTTTGCCTAAATGTAATGCTTAACACACATCTTTGATGATGTGAATTTGGTTTGAAAGCTAGGTAAGCGATATGCAGGTTAAATTGCAGTTTCTCTGGGTACAGTTTAGCTAACATTGATAATCATGTTGTCATATGGTCATCATAGAAACAAAATATAGGACTGGGAAACAAGTTTCACAAATTTAAGGCTTTTGTGTTTGCTAGATATTTTGATGTTTGCTTTGCAGTGAATGCATTGATATCCCACTTTTTCATTGCTAATTTGCAAGCACGAATTCATATAGAAATCATATTTTTTTAAAAAAGGTTAGTTTTTTTCTGTGTTTACAATAGTCATGTTCTATTTCTACTACACAATCATGGATTTTATGTGTATTTATGAAGGAGGGCTAGTGAAGAAAAATAATTTACATGTATAAATGCATTCTTTTTTTGCAATCTCATATTTGCAAATGAGATCAGTGTGGAGGAACTGCAGAGGATTGGGGTTGGATTAGTCCCATTGTTTCCTGTAGCAGTATTTTATTTAATATTATTTATTCAAAATAAGGATTCAGTTGAATAATTCAACAGGAGATTCTTTTTCAGCTGTCTGGTCTGATCTGGGGCAGGGGTTAACTGGCTTTGAATGATAGCATTTGCTTGTAGAGTGTACGAGCTTTGGTAAGCTTCCCTGCTACACACAGAAGCAAACATGTACGAGGACACCATGACTTGCTAGTTTTCCCTTTTTTTTGTAGATCACTCAACTGAGAATCAGAAAAAGTGGAGTCCCCTGTTTAAATTACCATGCATGAAACAGCACTGGGTGTGGATGTTACTGTTAACGTTAACATCACAGAGGATGTGTCTGAGCCCTTAACGAAACACAATAGCAGTTTCATTATGTATGGTCGATAGGGGGAAACTGATATGGCCTCTACTTAAAATTTGGTTATCAAAGGATAGTGTTTGCACAGGCCCGTTTTAGTGAAACTACCTCTTATCCTAAATAAACAGTTTCTCTGCTTACAGAATCTGTGAATGCTAACATCATTGATTTGCTCATGAAATGAATCCAAGGAAACAAAACCTGTGGATAGGCAAAACAAATCCCTTTGAATAGAAGGTGGCAGTAATCAGTCCTAGCAAACAGCTGTTGATAGACAAGATGGTGAAGTACAACTTCGAAGATCGGAATCACATCCCTGTGGAGCTGAAAGGTCTTGCTAGTTTATAAACTGAACCTGAATCTTTGAAACTTTCATCTTGTTGATGTAGGAGGCAGCCAGGGAATGAATGCTAAGAAAATCCCACCTTGGCAAACATAAAGGCAGAGATGATTCATGATCCACAAGTCTCCTGCATCCTGTAGACATTGTTGCTGTCTCACCTCACCTCGCTTACTTGCCTCTCCTCCCCTCTGTCTATCTCTCTGAGGTTTACTTTATAACAACAAAAGTGTAGCAGCCATTAGGTCACATGGTGATACCACTACTGTACTCTACTGCTGATGCTTATATTTTTTGCAAAGATACAAATTTGCATGAGATGGTTTTGATCAGACCTGATCAAGTAGAGTTTTGATGGCAGTTGTGATGTCCCTGTGGGACGGTGTTATTTGTTCAAGTGTGAATGACAGTCAACCTGAAGTGTGAATGATGTCGGGTTGGAGTGTGAGATAGCGTGTGTCCTGTTTGTGGACGAAAAACAGTTTTATCATAGAGAACAGAAATAAAGTCGTTCTTGAATGGCCATTTGGGTTTGACTCTTTGATGTTGGTGTATGCGCGAAGTGTGAGAAGAAGCACGTAGAGATGTTTTTTCAAACATAGCAATGATCTTCTCTGTAGAGGATGGGTATCTAGGCCAGGGAACTTGCACCAAAAGAGTTATTATCGCCATCCATTCCCACATGCCCAATGACAAGTCGCAACACAGCAAGGTAGAGACTAAACAAAGCAAGCAAACCCAACCTCAGGCTTCCCAGGTAGGAAGTAACATACAGGCTCTGCTAACACCAGCAAAAAGGCATTAGATCAGCAAATGGCCAGAAGGTTTAGCTAAGGCCAAGATGCCAAGAGGTCTTAGAAACGTTCACGTGAAAGATAACATCTTAACGGACAAATCTTGGTCCAGATGTGAGATGACTGGTTATTGACTTTAAATACATCATGCTGCAGGAATTATTTCCACTTTTCCAAAATAATGAAAAGCAAAACCCCTCGTGTTTATCATGACGGTAACTTACTGCAAAAGATGTGGACTGTTTGATCGGTTGCTAACTGTAAAGCACGGATCAAGGCACCCTCCTGCCCCCCCCCAAAAAAAAAATCTGCACTGTCGTATCTTCATTTTTATTTTCAATGTTGCTGTGATCCTGTGAAACAAAACACTGTATTACTAATGTCAACACACTCGTGCGGCCTGAGCTTCCATCCACCTACAATGTCCCCCCGAAAAAAATCACAACCTCCATAATACAAGGAAGAGTTGATTGTTATTTACACGTGGCCAATAAAAATACATGAGGATGTTCCTGGCTTTTGTTTACATCAATCTAAGATAAACTATTCATCATCGTCGTCGTCGTCCCTCCTGGCACGTAAGCTGTCAACGAAAGTCCTTCAGGCATTCGGTCCTGAGCCAGTCTCTCTAGCTGTTGCCAGGTGTGGCGCTTCCTCTTGGTATCTCCCTCCAGGTCACGGCGCCAGGTATTTCCTGGCCGACCGACGCCTTTCCTTGAGATTCCATGCGAAGACCTGTTGCTGGACGCTGGTAGGGCGATCCATCTCCAGCGTCTTTGAAGGATCGCATCTCCTGTGGGCTGCTGTCTTATTCGCTGCCCCAGTTCTTGTTTGCTGATGGTATCAGGCCGGTGGATCTGTCTCAGACAGGTGTTGAGGAAAGTCTGGATTTTCTTGGTAATGTTGACAGTAGTCCATGTCTCAGAGCCATAAAACAGGACCGATCAGGACAGAACAGTGTTGAATAACCTGATCTTGGGGTTGATGCAGATTTTTCTGGATACCCATATTTTCTTCAGCTGCAGAAAAGCTGTCCTTGCCTTCCAAATCCTGACGTTCACACAGACATCTGTCCCACCCTTACTGTCAATGCTCCCAAGGTATGTAAAGCTTTCCACCTCCTTTAATGCATCGCGTTTCAGTATGATGGGGCTGTTAGTGGTGTTGACCTTAAAAATCTTGCTTTTCCGTCTGTGGACATTGAGGCCCAAGCCAGCAGAGTTAGCTGCCACAGCTTCTGCTGCTGGCGGGGGGGGGGGGGGGGGG
>SMGT01004934.1:224502-242798 GCA_004794575.1 Lanistes nyassanus
AGTCCGTCGAGGCGGTCGGCAAATTACACTCGTAACTGCAAGAGAGCTGGAGTCTTCCTTTTGGCAAGATGGCGACTGAGGTCCTTAGGCTAGCACGTGGTCGCTTCACTGGGTTTCTTCCTAGGTGCACATCCCTCTCTGTATGTGACCCTCTGTTCTCCGCTCTCTCCTCCCTCTCTGTGTATCCTCTCGATCTAACATTTTTACCTCCTTATGTAGTAAGCGTTCTGACGCACCACCCTCAAGTAAACCGGTTCTAGCCAGACTAGCGAGAGCAGAATGATTAACCTGGCCAATGCCCGTACACCCAGGTGTCGATTGTGGGTGGAGCGGTCAGCCTGGTGATGACGTATCTCTCCCCTGCTAGCTTACAAAGGGAGGAGCTAAAAGGCTTACCTAGGAGTGACAGGTAATAGCCTAGGGTGACATGTGACAGTCGTGTGCCGTGTCCCCACAGCCAGAAATCTATCTCACCTGACTAATGACAGGTCTCTGGCGCCCACTGGCTTTATTAGGACATGTTCTGACTTCTGAGGGGTTCCTGCTGAGCAGGTTTGTCCCCAAACCAACCAATCACCAGCCACGTTTCATCCCAGGGCACCAGCGAGTGAGACTGTGTGGTTGTGTGCGTGTTGCATTGTGTGTATGCGTGCGGGCGAGTGCGTACGTGTGCCTTGAATTATTTTCATAAGATCTGGTGCCTTATAATTACTACTTCACTGACAACCCAGCATCGATCTCCAAACACATACTATTAATCGCATAGAAATCCGGGGCTGTCTGTTGCATGATGGTAGCGCGTGCTTGCTGCCAGTACACCGTGCACCAGCTTCATTCCCTGCAACACAGCCGGCTGCCGCACCTGTCCTCACCCAAACGCCACCACAAAGCTTCAAACTGCCAACATTAAAGGTCACGTCACCTGCACTAACAAAAACACCATCTACACCATCTCATGCATAACCTGTTGCTGTCGTGGAGCTTGTGGGTTTTCTATTTCTATTGCGATTTTCCCTTGGTGGTGTTCCCCTTGGTGGTGTTTTCTTCAGACCCGTAGGGCACAGTGCACCTACACACACACACAAGCCATTGGATTAGGAAGACAAAGGCACACCACACAATCTCTGAATATGAATTGACACCATTTATACACACGATAGCGACTTTCAAATAACAACTTTTAACACACACGGACTGTTCATGAAATTGTGAAGGACAGAGGACGGAGTAATAGCAAACTAGAGAGAGAGAGAGAGAGAGAGAGAGAGAGAGAGAGAGAGAGAGAGTGTGTGTGTGTATAATAAACACAACTAAGAAATAGTGAAGAATGACATAAGAAACCGAATGAGTATACTGCAATAATATCAAATCTAAACCACGTATTCACTTCATTTATTCCTCTCCTCCCTCTGAGCTTCTACCATATGTTACATATCCGGCCACCACATAGTGGCACTGAAACAGAAACCATAAAACACCTATTCTTGTAGCGAGTTCCATTTTACCATGATCACCCTTTTAGTTTTGTATCTACCTGCATATTGAAGACAAGCCAGGTTAGTTTCCAACACTAATTTTTTGCTGTGTGGAAAACTGGTTATTTTTGTCGTTGTACTTGCCAGGTGACCCGGGGCTGCCCTGTTTCTTTTTCTTTGAATAAAGAGTATGATAAAGTCGCAGTTCTGTTTAGCCAATCAACACCGAGACGTCATAATCTTAAGCCTTACCCCGTCCACCCCTACCCCTTCTGTAACCCCTACCCCTTTACTAAACCCCACCCCTAACTGTTACCCCTTACCTAACCCCATCCTCAACTCTTACCCTTCCTAACCCCCGGCCTCTTCGTATTTATTATTTCATTTATACGTACATCTAGGTACACGGTCAAAATATGGCCTAGGACCATCTGCAGTTTTTCAGAACTGAACCACCGTGCGCGCACGGGCAGTGTCTCAGCACGTGCAGAATGTAAGAATGTGTTGTCTGTTGTCTTGGCGACATCGTATTTCTCAGTGAATCGGGTAAAACATTTTGTCATATCTCTGCTTGCAGTTTGTCAACTGTCCCCGAGTTTAATCCTTTACTTTCTGTTTCTGATAACTTTTGTGCATGCTGTTTAGGGGTTTCGTTCCAGCTTCTGTTAGCCGCTATACACGTGTATTAGATCCTTACCTTCTTATTAAAATACTACCATGGGTTTTAATAGCTTCAACACAGTACATGCTGCTTGTGGACAGTTAGTTGCTTAATAAACAGCAACCGCGACCCCTCTGGAAACATTCATTCGACCAATGACAAAGTGCTCCCAGCCAGCAGTAATTTTTTTCGTGGCAAGCGACAATTGATGTGGATTTGCCCTAAAGATGTAAGGGAAACAGCTCCCAATCTATTGGGTTGTAAGATATAGGTTATGTCCCTTTGGCCATGCTGTTTACAGCTCGTTTTCAATCCATACCAGCTCCCCAGTCCCCACGCAGCCATACCCCATATTACCGCAGCTAAACTCCTTTCGCATGTAAGCACGCACCGTTGATTATTATAGTTTTATAGTTGTACTTCATCGTGGACAAAAGAATTAAAGAAAAAGAAGACGAGAAGAGCGCGACCATTGAAGATGGAAAACCAACGAAAAATGAAGGTCTACATGTGATAAATGCAGCCTACATGGCTGGTTCATTTAGACAAGTCACTGCTAGCGCATTAGCAGCTTGTGTCTTCATCCCCCCCACCCCTGTCCCGCCCGCCTTACGTCATAAGAGCGCTGTTTGGCAGGTACGCGCACGCGCACATACAGAGCTATTGCGCCAGTGCTTTTTCTGACCCGGAATGGAAAGCAGTTTTTTAAAACTGGGACATCGCAGACAATATGGCCTTCTGTAGCGCCCGTTTAATACCTTTCACGTCCCTCTCCACACCGTTTTCCGTTCCGTAAGCCTTCCTGTCCGCTTCTTCCCGCTCTGCGCCCAACCCCCCGACGCCATCAATCAATCACCCACCCCATTATTTCCGACCCCTTGCCCCACTCCCCTTCCTACCCCGATTTGTCTGGCACAGTTTCACACGCCCAAGACATCTCGCAGTCACAGGTTACAGTTTACTGGAAACACAACACTCAGCCTCCCACAGGTCTGTTGTACCGTGCACTGTACCTTCTGTCCCCGCTTTTTGTTGAAAAATTGTTTGGATTAGACACGGATAGATTATTCCTCGTATCAATTCGTAAGTATGAACTTATAAATGGATCCCTCTATCTCTCTCTCATGACGATGAGAGAGGAAACAACGTGTTCTTGGTTCGCCTGGGGATCGAACCCAGGACGTCTAGAGTGTGGGGCGAGCCTGACACCCACTACACTAGCGCTAAGTTCCTTACCTAGAGGACTGTTATCTACTGCACTGCTGTGGACGACATTAGTGACAGTGAGAGAGTGGATGTCACTGTGGGTGCATGCGCGTGCACGTGTGCAATGTTATGGGTAATAGCGTTTGCGAGTTTGAGATTTAGTGCGAGGATTTTGGTTAGTAAAGTCTTTGTGTGAGCGCGCGCTGAGTGTTTGTGCGTGGGTGCGTGTAAATATCACGAGCCCTTCCCTCTAGACTGAAGAATTCAAACGTCAGAAAATGCATGTGCATGGACATTATACTAAGGGAAAATGTAAACAACGGCTAAACAAGTACAGTATACTTAAATGTTGCGGTCACGGGGTTCAGACACACATACATCTAGTCACTAGAATTAACCAAACACTATAGTAATCCATAAACATCGTTTACCTGTAATACATTGAAACATCGTAGTGATGATGTAATCAAATGCTGCATCATATCACAAAAGACGTCAAAGATGTTTCATGTACGCAATTTCGCGTACTAAGCAAACATACTATTTGAACTGTTTGTTGCAATAGATATCAACAAGTGTTGCATAAGCCTGCTACTGAAAGTCGTAAACAAATGTTAAACGAAAAAGTCACCCGAAAAATTAAAAATATGCTATATGAACAGCTTGGAAAAGACCAAAATAAACTCCATGTGAAAATGTTACAAAATGTAAGCGTAAAATGCTACTTGAACAACCTAAGAAAAATACTACTTGAAAATGTTATCATACGATTTTTTAAAAAACCAAGAAAATGTTACATGTGGTACAGACAAATACTTCTCATAGATATTGCATATGAACCAGACAAACGCTGATGTAAACAGCTGCTCTTTGAAAGGACAGAAAAGGTGCAAGCAACGCTATCCAAGCAGGTCACCGAAGACGGAGAACAGTCAACATATTTGTGTGTGGTGGCAAAAACAAACACACAGTGGACACGGTTGGTTGCGTGTCCGTAGCGTAAGGGAAGCGCGGCCAGTGAACTTCGATAGCGGCTGTGGGCCAAAAACAGGTCCCCGACCGGGACGGCGAGATGTTTGGCAGGCAAACTGAGTGTACCCCACCCTTTGCTTGTTATCCGAGTAGATGGAAACTCCCCAGCGCGTGGGGGTAGGACTGACGGATAGAGAAAGGGGGGAAGGGAATATGCGGTGGCCCATGAAGCTGCTTTCCTTCTCGAGGATTTTATTGGCTTTCCGTCCCGTTCAAGCAGCGCTTTCACAAAGCCTCCTCGCTGACGTCACGGTGCAGCAGTGCTAAGCTCTTGCCTCTGACGGATGACGGCTTATTTATAGAAGCAGTGACGTCAGCACATCAGGTCGCGCAGCAGCCTGGGAACGTGTCCAGTTTTGAGGTCAGCACAGAAGCTTCCTATCCTGGCGGATTTCACAAGAATTCTGAGTATGACTCAATATCTTCTTCGTGCTCAGTGGCGACAGCTAACCTGAAGGAGCCATTGTTTGCCTGTTTCGGCGTCAACAGGAAGTCGCAGAAGGTTTGTGGGTGGCACCTCTAGGTTTTTTTTCTAATCTGTACAAAGATAGAAGACATGTTCACTTACCCCCATGCCGTATCCTTTCAGTGCACTTTTTACCATTTGAAATTAAAGAAGAAATGGTTTGCATCGTTGAGCAGGGGATGGAACCAGATGGCGACATGTGGTATCAATGTTAAGAACATCTGATGTGGATGTTATTTATCGCAAGCTGCCCACAAGAGAAACCGGCAAGAACGGTACAGAGTAATGGGCGACAAAGATATGAACAAGATGTGAACAAGATGTGAACAAGCTTGCCAAGACTGCTTGATCGACGCTACTCCGGCTGTAAATGTTTTGGCTTTAATCGCTGAAGTTTCACGCATGGGGAAGAGGGACTTAGGTGGAAGGGCTCAAATATTTGATGGCATATGGTAATAGTTAAAATGACAAAAACAAACACAGAAATAGAATCAATCAAATTTGCAGTTATCTGCAGTCATGCGAACTGATCTGAAAAACCCACCATGCACGCGCACACAGGATACAGTGCTTGGATTCACCTATGCGCGCGCGTTCCCACACACACACACACCATCGGCTGTTGTGCGATCTTACAAGTCCAGTAGCAGCCGAGGGTGTAGGGCTCGTGAAGAGCGTTACAAGTATCGGATGGAGGGGCAGCGTGTTGACACAAGTGGCGCTGAGAAACGCCGGCTGACGCGCCCCAACGTCACTGCCATGGGGTTGGGGGGGGGGGCTACTCGCACCTAAGAAAAACATCGTAATAGCCGACCTGCGACACCAAAACCTACCAAGGTGTGCGTGCGTGAGTGCGAGCCTGCTTGGTGCTCAACTGCGTGCATGTGCGTGCGCATCGGTTCAAACGCGTGCCGCTTTATGCGCGCTTGTACGTTTGAGTGAACATGCGTGTGTGTGAATGTTGGCGCGCAAAAAAAAAAAAAAGCGGCAGCCTGGACAGGTTTGTAGAGAAGTGGGAACAACAAGCTCGTCCGATCTCCTGCGACGTCCTGACATCCTGTGACGTCCCTGGTAGACATCAGCGGAAATATTGCCCCTAACTACGTCACCAGCTGCGGAATGTTTGACCTTATTACACGTAACTGACTCGGATGACGATGGCGATGACCACGATGATATGAGAGACGGAGTGCATGCTGGAACCTGGTAATTTCCTCTGAACATGACCTGGATTTTTGACACGATTTGCTAGCACTACGTGGTCAAAATAACGAACTTCGGTTGTGAGGTTTGTTATGGTTACGCTGCTTTATCTACTGAATGTGATTTTTAAATCTTATTTGTTCGTCGTCGTCATCTTCACATAGCCATCTAACTTAAGCGGAGACATATTTTCGAAAGAAAATGATTGAAAACCACAGGTGCAACGCAAGGTGTCTGGGGGGGGGGGGTCCCACCCCTTTGTGCGGGGAGGGGAAGGGGTTACATGTTGCTGACAGGGACATCAGGTAAGCCTAGACTCTTCGGATGTCAATAGAGACTAAGGTCGTGACCTTAAGTGACCTCATGGTGGGAGAATGACGTCAAGCGAAGGAAGCAAAAAAAAGTGTGGGGAGGGGCGTCACTCTTTCGGGGATTATCTGGGACGCTACATTAAACAGTGAGATGAATGGTAAAACGACAAGGGGAAGCGGGGAGAGGGACTTTCGCCTGCGTACGTACAACTTGGCCAAGTGCAGCGCTGTCTCACGCAGCTTTCGCACAGGGAAGACCCTCAATAGCACGCTGTTGATGTTTTGAATTCAAGTGAACCAGCCGCGAATTGCGCAGAAACACGGCTTTACGGCAAACAGTTTACCTCGCCGTGATTGGCTGCTTATGATCACACAACTTCCACTTCCTCGTTTGGGGAAGTTGTTCAGAATTCTGCACACGCACGCGCACGTATTTTCAGACGAACACACATACACTGATGCAAGCATACAATCACGCCAACTCAAAAGGACACATACTCAGACGCACACATACAAGCGCATACACGGACTCGTGTATACGCGCGCATACATAAACTCTCAGCACGCGCGCATTCATCAGCTCGTGTGCACACGTGCACACTCCAATAGAAGCCTTTTTGGAAGGCGTGAGTGCTAGTGTGCTTGGTAAATACACTTGTCTTTTGTTGATTTGCAGCCACGTTTTCTACCACCTAACTGAAACACCTTGGACAGTTCGCCTGCCGCCATGCTTAAACAACGATCTTTTTAATTCTTTCCTCGGCGAAGACCCGGAAATATACGCATTGCATTAAAGTGTGCTTAGGGCTTGCAAAGTGTAGGGTTCAGTACAGATGAGAAAGATGCCCGCATCATCGCCTCACAGCTTCGTTTCGTCTGTTTTCATCCGTTCGTCTGACTTCAACAGTTGCAACCACCCTTATCACCCCTGCGAGCACAATTCCTGCATTTAGAGCATTACTCTAACTGCTGTGTGCAGAGAACAACCTGAACACACACACACACACAAAAATGGCTAGCTCAGCGAATGCACTCTCTGCCATTGTAAATCAGATCAGTACCTACTCTGCTAGTGTCAGAAGTGCAACAGTTAAGTGTTTCCTTAAGTAGAAACATTTCTTACTGTCTCTCGCCATCTCTTCTCTTCTACGTCCTCTACTCTCGTTTCCCTCCCCAGCAAAGAGAGAGATGGGGGGAGGATCCAGGGAAGGCGAGAGGGGACTTGAAAAATCTGGAATTCTGAGAATGACATTATTTCGAAAGCCGTGAAGAGATAACGTTTTGAAATTATCCCGAAAATGTGAGCTTTCCACACGGCCTGTCTTTCCCGTTAACAAACTTCCTATCCTGTGACTAGCTGACAGAACAATCACCTTATCACAGCAGTAATTTATACGGTTGAAAATTTCACACATTATACGTAATCAAAAGAATATTGAAGCGGACCTTCGACCATTAAAAACTGGCCAAAACAGTAACTGGAAAAGCTAAGTGAACTTTTATTGTTTTTAGCAAGAAAAGTCTTTCCATCTTGCGGTGACATTTGCCAGGATACTTAAAATAGTAACAGGAACAAAACCTTTCCTCATATTCAACAGAACAGACGTCATCAAAACAGCAACTAAAAAAAGTGTCTACAGATTTTCCACAACAGTTATGTCTTATTAAAGAAAATCCCTTTTGAACAAAACGGTTACGTAGTCAAAACAGCAGCGAGAAGAAAACCACCGTCTCCGAATGTTCCCCTCCTCCCCCCCCCCCTTGCTTGAGTCCGGTGCTGCATGTCAGCGTGTCTTATCGCGAGGGTTCCTCCTGATTTTGATGCACATGCACACGACCCCAAGCACGCGCACGAACTCTTGCTCACAAATATGCAAGCGCACACTCAGATTTCGCTCGAAACAACTACTTTCCCACGAGGATTGTATGATGGAATCAGTGCAAGGCTTCATGCTGTTAACTTTCTGTCTGATCTCTCTGTTTCTCTCTCTCACACACACATACGTTATGCACACGCGTAGTTAAACTAAAGGCACAACCAAATCTGAGCTGGTGTTTTTTAAGCAACAATTTCCATTAATAGAAACTAGACCAAAAAGGTCTAAAATATTTATCTTTATTTTTAAAAAAACGAGAGGATGGAAAGAGACAAGAGAGAGGGAGGCGGGTGTCTGTGTTGGGCTGGTTGCAAAGACAGAGAAAGCAAAAACTGCGCAGCAGCACCACCTGCGCCATTCACTCGCTCTCGCGAACCCCCAGAAATAGTGCGCATTCCAAACCCCAAGAAAAGCTCCACATTCCGAGCCAGCACTACCACCCATCTCTTTTCCCGCCAATTTTGTTTGTGTGCCCTTCACCCCGTCGTGAGAACTGCGCGCGAGCGACCTGCTTTTATACGTGAATCACGACTGTTTGTTTCGGATGTGTTCATTTCGATGGTTCCTGTAGTAGGCATCGAGGTTACTACGCATGCGTATACGGGCTTTTCGGTTTGACCTGAACGCGACCTGACCGAGTTTCCAGGGGGGGGTCGCGCGTAGTGGTGGTAGCACCGGCATCGCCAAAATAAATCTCCGCCAGGCACACCCTTCCATCCCTCTCCACACCCACTTCGCTGCCACCTTACATCATGGACACTGCACTCCTCTTCCCGCCCTCAAAGCCCTCCGTTCATATCGTTCTGTCGCGCTTATCCGCATGCACGCGGTCAACACGCACGTTTCGAGTCTTTTCGATATTCTTATCTCAGCTTTGAAGCCAGAACGTACCACTGCGCCAGAGAGGAAACACATCCTACGAGACGCCTTTTGGCGGGAAAATGTCACGTGACGACTAAGGTTCCGCGACAGCGCGACGGATAGGTTTCTCGCCCTGAGGATTAGGTATCCAGCAGCCAGTCCAGCTATAGAGGAGGTCCTGTGATTTAGGGCTGACAAGGGTTAGGAGATTTGTGACGCAAGGTCTTCAATTACAAGTGTACAGCCCCCCGCCCTTCTAAAAGAAGCTTATCAGCAGTGTCTGAAAACTAGGCCTCTTGTCAGCGAGGCGCATGGTCAGAGAGACCTTGTGTGATGGTTTTATTTTGTGACCTGCGCAGAGAGCAATCAGTGTTGTTAGGATGTGCTGCCGCGTGTTCTAAAATCAGTAAACTCCCTCTCCACCCCTCCATCTCTCCTTTCTCTCCTTTCCCGCTGCACGGAGGAAAACCGAAGACCCTAAAGTAAAACGATGTGACACGAATAGTATTCATGACTGCTTAATACAATTAATGAGAACGAATGCACGTAATTACTGCATTCATTGAAGAAGTGAAAGTGTTCCTGGTTTGATCTATGAATATAACTCCCATGAGAAACCATACATGGACAGTTGGACAGTAATAAGGACAAGGAACGGATAGCTGACACCCCCCTCCCCCAAGACAGGTCGATTTCCCTTCTGTAGGCCTACATAACCCAGCGTGGCTGTAAGCTCAGTTTGACGCGATTCCACGGTCTCACCTCACAGATGTAAAATCACATTTTGTTAAAGACGATTTTGTATCGGCTCCACGATTCAGCAAATTCAAAACTATTAGCAAAAGCGCGCAAGTTGCAAATTCCCCTGTAAGAGATGGAGTTTCCGGGGAATGTCTTCCCGCAAGCGAAACTGCAGTTAATTTTCTACACCCTCGGCTGTGGTCCATGCTTGCAAACTATATAAAAATCGACCTTGACATTCTTGCACAAAATGGACAAGCCACTCCCAGCCTCAGCTGATTGCTGACCTACAGCTCCACAAGGTCCAGCCATCATCAACTTCCTCACAGTGAACGTTGCCTTCTTGGAGAAGAAACAATGACAAACAGCCAGGGCAGTCGCTCGATGTGAAGTGGGGATGAAGTGTTACAGATGGAAACGGCATATATAAATAGATCACACCATCACAGAAAACTGAAAGGAGTAGAGATTTCAGTTCAGAATATCACTTTCACCACATTTACAAACTTTGCTTCGTGCTGACAAACATGAATTATGACGGCTGTTTGAAGCCATAAAGTATCCCAAGAACTAGCACATTAAGAAAGAAAGAATGAAAGGGAGTAAAGTAAGGCAGAGCGTGGGAAAGATGAATGAGGAAAGAGGAAGGAAGACATAAGAAGGCACGGAAGAGGTAAGAAGGAATAAGAGAATGGATAAAAACAAGAAGACAATAATATAAATTCCATTCAGCTTTCAGTTAGTTTACGAGCAGCTTTGTTAGAACAATAACAGGAAATCAGTTAATCCAGGTAACAGTCATTCGTCCTAATTTTAGAACAATAATAATTTCACAAGGTGCATGCAGTTGTCTGGCAGGAATATTTCTCGTGTTGGAGGGAAAGCGTCGAGTAACGATGAGATACGCGCTCACTGTAGGGTAAACTTTAGTTCAAATGTACTTAATTTAAAAAAATGAAAGCAAGCACGAAAGTGTTATCAGAACATAAATGTTTACAATTTTTCCTCCACCCCCACCCCTGCACACACACCCTTTCCGGCCGCATGTCGCATGTATATGTAAGTCTATAGGTTTGTGATGCGCAATTCAAACGCCGCTTGTCTCCGTGTTACAGAGCTTTCAGGTTCCCGTGTCCTCGCAAGGCCACGATCGAGCTAAACAACACCCATTCCATCATTCGCCCTCTGGGTCTGTCCCTAAAACGTGGATTTGGCAAACAAACACCATGCGAGCAAAGAGCGGAGAAGGTTATTATCGTATGACCACCTTGAGACCTAGTTGTCACCCGCGAGGTAGGATGGTGGCAGCTGTGAGAAATAAGCTGCTCCCAGGACAGTATGGAACATGAAGAAGGTCACAAACGTGGATTTTAAGGTGACAACACAAACGACCCAGGTGGTCTAAAGTCGTCAGCCTATGTCGTACTGCACCAGTACAAGAGTAGGTGCTCTGTCGTTGGTCACTTATTGATTCAGTTTGTATAGCTTCAGGGTTTTTTTTTTTATCGCAGAAGTAGTTGTTTCAGTAGTGACGAGAGTAGGAACTCTGTTGTTGGTCACTTACTGTATGTGTGTATTGAGCGGGATCATAGGCCGTTTTGCAGTTTGATTTCCCCTCTGGAGTTTGATTATCTTCTTTGTCTGATACCACGTTGTAATCAGGCAGCATCTTACCCTAGACACGAGGAAGGTGATTCTTTGTAAATAATCTGTAGATATATTTGATGTTGTCGAGTCAGTTAGTGTTTGAAATATATGTTGAATAACGGTTCGCTGCAGTTGTGTGTTTTACGAGGGTGGGGGTTCTTGAGCAAGAAGTGTTTTGCCTGTGTGAGACTGAGCGAACTTGTCAGAGTATGAGAATCTTTTCCCTCGGTAGATTTCTCTAGTTATTCACATTATTTCATAGCGTCGTCACCCTCTGGTGTAGAAACCATTGACCTGTTACAGTAAAGGTTTGGTGACGATTGCTCAATTAAGTCTACATTTACGAGATCACCATAAAAGTTTGTTCAGTAATTCTGGAGAAGTCGGGTCCAGTAAGTTAAGGTACGGCCCGTGATGTCACACCACCTACCCACCTGTTTTTCCGCTCTCTCCACCGTTCTGCAGGTGTCAGCCAGCTGTGGGTTGTTTCCCTGCATAGCTTAGTAATAGGACCCCTATTCTTCCCCACACCCTATCCATATTTCGAAATCGCCACAAGGTGGCAGCACCGTCCCTCTAAAACAGACAAGAAACCTTCTCAGCAGGTCAGTCTGAATGGGATTTTCCTGTGATCAGTCTGTCGGTCAAGGCTGTCCATGCGCGCTTTAAAACAAAAGGAACTATTTCGTTCCACGACTGTGACGCAATGTCGGTCAAAAAATGTAACGTACCTAGGCCTTTCGGTTTGTCCAAAGGGAATCCCATTTCACGATAAACTTTGCAAGCGGAATCTCTCGCTCACGAACTACGGCCTCAACCACTAAAAACTGGATCCGGAATCTGGGTTACGGTGAGTGGATGATTGGAATGACGAACTGGTTAATAAAACGTACTGTGCAAAACGTATGTATGACCAGCACAGATGTTCACTTTCAGGCAATGTCCAAATCGAACCTTCAAGTCGGCAAGTTAGTTGGCTCCATTAAAAAACATATTCTCACCAATATTTTCTTGAAGATGTTGGATCCACCACAATACATGATCAGGCATGTGCTATGCCTCAAGCTCGGAGGCTGAACGGAAACTGGCAAAGGTGACGTAAGCAGCAGAAGTCTGGGGACTTGTATGTTCTATATTCTGCCATCTGCGTTCCACTTATCATCTCAGTGCGCGCATAGCTAATTATAAAACTAGTGAAGGATAAGTACGGAGAAGTAAGGAAGAAAGGAAGAAAGAAAGGGAAAAGGAACGCATGGAAGAAGAAAGACAAGCAGACGGGACAGAAGGAACAGTACAGATCGGACAGGATAGGACAGGACTGGACAGGCAGACAGCCAGGCAGGGAGGCAGGAAGGCAGCAGAGCAGACAGGACAGAAAGAGAGAGACAGGACAGACAGAAAGACAGGCAGGACAAACAGAATAAGACAAACAGCCAGAACAGGCAGACAGCAGGGCAATCAGGACAGAGAGAGAGAGACATGACAGACAGGCAGGGCAAACAGAACAGGCAGCAAAAAATTGCCTCAGCCATATGAGGCGCAGTTCTCACTGTTCTGTTCAGCCATGCAATATTTCTTTTGAACAGGTAGATCATTCCTATGAAACTGATCGCTACTCTGCGCGTTTTAAAGGATAAAGCCTCGATCCTTGAAAAACACCGTCAGTACAGAGCAGCTTGAGCCTTTGAAGACGCCACATAAGTCCCTAATAATCATCAAAAGAATTAAAATTCGAAGTGTCGAGCCAAATTACCCGGTGACACAAGACTTCACCAAGGGCAGGGAGAGAAGCGAATTACTTTTCTTCTCCCTAGCGTTTTTTTCAGATCTGTTTGTGTGAGGGATCATACATGTAATTTTTGTGATCACCAACGTTTATCCAGTCAGCAGCACATCAAATTTAGGATTAAACCCGCTTCCATAGAGAGCTAAATTTCGAGTGTGTAATCTAGAGCTCCGAGTCCAGTAATCGGGCCAGAACCCCGAGTGCGTGTATGTTCGAGCAAACGGCAAATGCGTGCGTGCGTGAGTGCAGATGCACAAGCACTGCACCCCACCAGCAGCCGTGCTCAAGGTCATCAAAACATTCCCTGGGCGGGTCCTTACTACTGGTGCGCACGTCAGTTCTCGAGGAATCTGCCCGTCGATAGCGTGCACACATCACGCATCCAGGGTCAGAAAAACACTGGGGTGAAAAAAAGGTAACAAGCTTATCTCCCCTTAGCGACGTCTGGGGTTACTGCCTAGCGTATGTCTTACGGTTATTTTTACTTTATTACTTTGTTATTTAGGGATTTATACGCTGTCTTCAAGAGTTTAAGGGAGCCTATACCGAAAGTACAATACAAATTGATATTCATAAGAATCGTAAAATTCACGTCGTGCAACTGGGCAGTGCAAGCTCTGGTTGTTTTTCAAGGGCGGACGTCAAGAAGATGTAGACTCACATGCAGAACATCATGCCCCTTAACACAGTACAGAAATACACAAATACATCCCAGTAGGGCTGAAAAGACAGATCGAAGCTGTAATCTATCTTAAAAGTTTTGGTATCATTTTGTGCCTTGCGTCATTTATAGACAAACCAGAAAGCCACAGAATTTGGACAGCACGCCCTACGCCTGGCTCCGTGAACCGGCGCCACGCCTAAAGCTTGCCGACAACGGAAATGTTCGAACCCTCGACGCACCAGCCTCCTGAGCTGTGGTGACAAATACTTTGTAGCAACTGCGCCACCGAACATCTGTTGACGAACGTCGCCACGCATGACAGTGAGCTGTGACACATTCATGATCTTGTGTCACCACGCATGACCGTGAGCTGTGACACATTCATGACCTTGTGTCACCGCGCGTGACAGCGAGCTGTGACACATTCATGACCTTATGTAACCACGCATGACAGTGAGCTGTGACACATTCATGAACTTGTGTTTTTTGCAGCAATAACGGTCCCATGACATCTCTCAAAGTGATGTCACGTAGTTGTGAGGGACTGTTCGAGCGCAGTTGGACGATTGTTTTCTTCTCTAGGGCGTTTCGATGTACACGTGCACGGTAAGAATGTGCGATCTTGAAGAACTGATGTCCCAGAGACAGTACTTTTGTAAATATTCGACATCAACATGGAGCGTACGCGTTGCTTCATATTGGACTGTTCTGTTTTATTAGCTGGTATATGAATTCATCCATATGTTCGGTTTCATTAGAATTTATATACAGTCATGTTTTTAATATCGTGCATTAGCTTGTATAATGTGTTTCCTTTAGTAGTTGTTGTGCATCATCTAGCTGCGCTCGGCGCGATGCTCTTTTGTTTCCTATTAACAGCTATTCCCATCTTTCTTCTTTTAGGAAACAGCCGTGGTAGGATGTCATAGTGTTAGGAATTGTGATAGGGTTCACCCTCCCTCACAAAAGGATCTGTATGGTCGGGCCTCTAGAGCCATGTTTGCATTACTAAATAGGTGTAATAAGTTACATCTACCTCTAGACATACAAATAGAGCTTTTCGATAGAATGGTACTCCCCATCCTCACCTATGGTTGTGAGGTTTGGGAACCATATGTTACTGACCTATGTACAAAACTACAAGTAAGATTCTATAAGATGTTATTCAAACTAAGGAAATCAACTCCATCATGCATGGTATTTGGAGAATGTGGACGCTTTCCTGTTGGCATACATATCAAGAGTAGAATGCTTTGTTTTTGGTTTAAACTTATCAGTGGAAATAATTATGGTAAAATTTCAAGTTCTGTTTATAGAATGTTACTTAACAAGGGATGCTTCACTCGAATTTTATTCACTCGGTTAAATCACTACTGCAAGAACTGGGACTGAATGGCTTATGGTTAAATCAGAATAGTTTGAATGTGACGGATAAATGATTTAAGAACAAAGTGGACAGATGCTTACAAGATCAATATATTCAACACTGGTTCGAGGAACTAAACACAAAACAGGTATACACAAACTACAGAATACTCAAAACATCATTTAAGCCCGAACCCTATCTCAGAGTGTTACCACCTTCTCACTGCCGCCTGCTATTAAAATTCTTGACATTAGATAAAAACTTCCCTTTTAACAAACTCAGACACGAAGACATCCCTAGGCATGAACGATTTTGTACGCTGTGTGATAGAAAAAACATAGGTGATGAATACCATTATATTTTCTTATGTGGCAAATTTACAGCTGAACGCAGCACCGCACTGACACCATACTACTTGAGCCGGCCAAATACATTTAAACTTTATAAACTCTTTTCTTGCAAAAACAAAACTGTATTGACCAAGTTAGTGAAATTTGTTAAAATACTTCTTAGTAGAGTACATTAATGAATAGATGAATATGTGCCTATGTTTTTGCGTGTGGGTACGTCTGGTTGAGTGATGGAGCGTGTTATTTGTGTGTTTATTAATCATTGATTTTGCTTATCAATATATGCATATCCTAATGCCAGGTGAATTTATGATTGATGTTTTTTTGACAATTTCTTTTTTCATTTTTTCTGAATACCCCCTGAGGGTAAAAGAATAAAGAAACTTGAAACTTGAACTCTAGCAACTAGCCTGGGTTACCCTACACATTAGGGTCCTCGCTAAAACGTAGAGGGCAGGCAGATTGGTACATCTTTACCCTTCACAGTTCCGATGGTCTCTGTACTGCTCACCATGATGACAAACAGAACCGTCAGGGCGCCCCAAGTGTCGGTCACCTCAAGGATGAGGTTGCGTTTGAGCGGCCGGGAATGTGATGGACGCAGCCATCACGGAGACGGTTTTGGCCATCACGCTCACAGCCACAGCATCGCCGGGGGGCGGTACCCAGGCTGAGTACCGCCAGCGATCCGTGGCTGTGTCATAGCGTGCTGTGTTAGGCTAACTCTCTTTACACATCTCTATATTCTTCTAGGATAGCTGCAGATACTAACAATTAACACCCTCTGATTCTCCTCGATTTACTCTTTCTGTAGATGTCAAACTCATCACACGTCTTGATAGAGTAGATCTATAGGCAGAATTCTCACCTTTATCTATTGACATTAGCTAGTTAAAGTGCATTCTAACATAATTATCTTTATTTGCTTGTCACTCTACTGAAGTGTGTTTTACACTGACAGTGTTATGATTTTTCTGGCGTCTCGTTGCCTACCCAATCAGGAGGTAGAGCAAATTGTTACGGTCGACCCGATTGGCTCGCCAAAACAGCCAGCCGGGAGTGGAGCGGGGAAGGTAGCCGGCTGAGAGCGAGGGGAACCCGCACTCCGTCCCCCGGCTGACCCGTCACCCTGAGAGGGGGTCAGCTGCGAGGTGGGGGTGAACAACCCTCCGGGCCACAGCCCACCACCCCTAACGGGTAGGGTTTTCTTGCAAGTCCGAGTTCAGGGCTATATAGGCACCCTACCGCAAATGTTGAGGGGTGGTGGTGGGGATGGTGGTGCGGGGGCCAGGTTAGCTCAGTTGGTAGAGCTGCGGACTAGCAGATGGAAGGTTGCTGGTTCAAATCCTGGTGTGGCCAAGGATTATTTCCTGGAGTTAAACACTGTGCAGACTCATTCGGCCATCTCCCCGCACATTAAACTGCCTTCTCGCACTGACCATCTTACTGCAGCCATCAGTCTGGTGGTTCTTTCAGTGCATAGTTTAGTAATAGGACCCCATCCCCCATAGTGCGAAATCACCGCGAGGTGGAAGCACTGTCCCTCTAAAGAACCACCACCACCACTGTTGATAGCCGAATGCCGGGCGACCGGAAGCCGTATGCCGAAGAGTTCTGGTGTGGTTACTACAGGAGATTACGACCATTATCCGCGACGTGGACCAAGAGAACCAGCAGACTTAATTCTGCATCAGGGGTGACTCTTATCCGGTGGAAAAAGAACTCGTGCAGGAGGAGGACTCGAGAGCAGATGTAGTGAAGCAGTGGAGTAGATGTGAGCCGTGGGGCGACGGACCATGTAGGGCAGCAGCAGTGGCGGCTTCAAATAAAGGATGTAGAGGGCTTGGAAGAAAACCTGCCTTTGTTGAAGAGGAGGGAGGGAGAAATAGAGAAAGGTTGCGGAGCGAACCCATCACATAGTTTTAATCCCTGTCGCGTTTTCTTTTTTTAATTATTCCCTCCATCCCTCCCTCCTGCCATCATTCATTCTTTCCAGTCTGTCTGTCCCTTTCAAACTCTCTGTCGGCGTGTTTGCCCCTGCTAGAGAGAATGGTTTATTGTCTGTCCGCCTTCATGTCCTATAGGGAACGACTATGACATCAGACACTACTGCTGTGCATAAACTGAGAATTAATGTCCTGATATCCTGTCATCATCGGGACTTTTCGTGGGACTCTCGATCATTTCTAAGTTGTACCCTAGAAATACGTCTTAAACAAAAACCTGTTTTTGACGAACTTGCGAAGATAAAACATTGCATGTGTTCACCCTGCGACCTGATGCTGCCCCCCCAGCCCCCAGCCCCCAGCCCCCAGCCCCCAGCCCCCTTTTCGTCTTTTAGGACACTAGGGGTTTATAACAGAGACTTTATCTTCACTTTCTGACCACACCTGGCAACCTGTGAGTCGATGTTGTCCTGTAACTAGTGCAATTAGCTTTCGGGGCTTTAGGGGTGGGGTGCAGGTCGGGGGGAAAGGGTAGAAATCATTTAAACTCATTATTTGGCAAGCGAGGTCACAGCGGCTTTCCTTCCGTCGCGCTTCTAAGCCAGCCACGCCATGAAGTTTGCAGCGAAACCACGAACCTGCACGCGCTGGTGGGCTTGACCCGACCTGAGTTCTTCCAGCAGTCTCACGCGGGGGGGGGGGGG
>SMGT01004934.1:261961-303471 GCA_004794575.1 Lanistes nyassanus
ACAGAGCCAAGGTACGCAGCTGATGCAGGGTACTCCCCCCCCCCTCGCTGTGCGTGGGGAGGGATGCAGCAAACCTGGCCTGGGGGGGGGGGGTGGTTAAAATGTGCAATCGTCTTCCATCATATTTATCAGAACAGTGAAATTCGAGAGCATCGAATCGGTTCAGACGATCTCGTCCCACTGCGCACCCATTTTCTTTTCCGAAAAAAAAAAGAAATTGGAAGAACGTTTTTAGAATATATGGAGAAAGAAAGAAAGAAAGAAAGAAAGAAAGAAAGAAAGAAAGAAAGTACAACTAAAAATAGGAAAGAAAGAAAAAGTAAGAAATAAAACGAAAATAGGAAACAAGGTATGAAAGAGAATAAATAAATACTTAAAAAAAGCTTAAGGCTGAAGGAGCACGGGGACGAGAAGTCGACAGCGATGATAAAGAAATGATAAGACGGTCACTCAGTTTTGGAGAAATCTTTTGTCTGGCTCTACTAAAGTTGAGGCAGAAAAATAACTCCTGATTACATTACAAACAAGCGGCTCGTATGACCGATCTAACACTCACAATGGTGTTGTACTTAGCACGCAGATTTAAAAACGTAAACAAAAACAATACACGCAGTACACGCCCAAGAAACTTACAGGAGAGATTTATAAAGAGAGCACTGCCGTGCCAAAATATTAAAGTTGACAGCTGTGTTGCTGATGAGCCCTATAACGCTATTGATGGATGACCTGCCTTGATTATCTCCCCTGTTGCAAGTGGCCTGTAGCCTTAACGGTTAACCCAAGCGGGAGTTGGGAGTGGGGGTGGGGGAATAGGGCGTCTAGTAACCGTAAATCAACACCTGCTCGCCTCGAGTCATGGATTTAATGGCTGCTTAGTTCAGCAAAACCGTGTCACAAGCACGAGCCAGTTACGACTCAGTGCACCGAACAGCCTTTCGCGAACAGTCCTCGATGCGCGTTGAGTACACGCGAGATAAGCTAGGAGATCTCGCGGGAGAAGTAAGATGTGTTTTGCACCCATAAAAAAAGAAACAGTTGCAAGACATCTTACAAAATGCGAGTAATTCACAGCTCTGGATAGAACTAATTTTCCATTTGCAGGAGGTCTACCTACAGCTGTACTAGCCGATTGCTGTAGACCATCGTCTGACATTGCCTTGCATGTTTTCGCCTACCGTCTCTCGCAATCCTCGCTTTTTTCAAATTAGCATCGCCGCTGTCGTTTTACGTACGGGCACGCAAAGGAAAGCGAAGCTGCCATGATCATGGACTGTGCTCAGTTCTGCCAGAACACCAGCTGTCAAAATTCTGTGGAGATATCTAATATTTCAAATGACGAATTTCCTCTGGATTATGCCCATTCCTCCAAAAATCTTAATTGCAAGACGCGTGCGTCGACGCCAGGTGTTCGTTCCGGTGACGAAGGCCAGCCCCACCGTGTGGCACTTTGTCCGGTTCTGCCACATACAGCCCGAGTTCCCACAGCTTTGGGATCAAGGAAAGGGCTTGATTGACAAAACCCAGCTCCCACTCACCCCCACTCATGGCTGCTGATAACGATCTCTGCGTAGGTAGCGAGCGTGGATAGAATCCCTGGAGATCACGTGACACCCAGCACAAGAATCGGTTGAGAGCTCCTTAATTCCTGCTCCCTGTGTCGGCCATCTTGTCCGCCTGCTAACTTAATCAGGGGACACAACTTTAAGCTAGTGAGACAGCAGCCATATTGTCAGGCCTTGCCATAGCGAGGATTCTGCTAAGAAAAGCCGAATTACGTCATTACAAATGATCTAATTAAGTTTTTTGGACTCCCTTTTCACTCGGCTTAAAGATTTTGACAGAAAGAGACGCACGTCTGCGACAGTTCGGGGGTTCAGTTACGTTTCCTCCTTTCCATTCAGAGGGCGCCACACTCTGGGCCGGTTTGCATGAGCTTTTGTATCTGCACTCACTGTCATATGAGCGGTTGTAAACCATATTTGCTCTGTTTATTTTATGTGCAGTTTTATGTATGAACACGAGATGGGAACGCTCATGCAAGTCAGTCTTGGAATTTAGGAGCGTCTTATGTACCACAAGAAAAAAAAACGTTAGTCCAGAGCATCATGAAACTCCGCTTAACGTGAACGTGGTGAACGGGCATGAGGGACACTGTTAACGGAAAAGGAAACGAACGTTTACGTCACCCATCCCAGGGTCGAGTCTGCACGGGCAGTCTTACCGCCTGTTCATACCTCAAGCCGTACGTAAAATACACAGTGTGAACGGGCCTTGCGATCGCTGTAATGACGGGAGGGGTACATAAGAATGCTCATACAACCGGCTGGCATGAACGTTTGTAGCTCCTGTTCCGGTCAAAAGAGTGGTCTTAAAGCCCATTCGCGCTGCGTATGTTATGCGCCCCTTTACGCATGAAAGAGAGGGGTGGCGAGTGGGGAATTCAACATTAACCAAAAATTAGAATATAAATAGGAAGGAAGCAAAGACTAGCATATTGGACAGTAGAGAATAGCCGGCAGAGACAGCGACAACAGCAACCCACCACAGCCAGGCCACCGTGGAACAAGACAGCCTGGAGAGAATCAGCTTCTACCACCACCACTTCAGCTGCCGCAACTAGCGCACCCCCCCCCCCCCTCCAGCGCCAATTTCCCCTTTTCCCTCTAATGCAAAATCACTCACAGGTGGAAGACCCCCCCCCGCACCAGCCCCCCCCCCAAATGAACAGGAGATAACGCGCATGCAGATCACCTCTGGGCTGCATCCCTCGTGTCTCCTTTCCGTGCATCAAGCAGCCGGAGGTCACGTGTGACAATCAAATTGCCAGTTGTTGCCAAACGAGCACGGTAAATGCAATCAAATGGCATTTATACGGTGGTAAAAAATATTACTCTGCAGTGGATGTCTTTTCCCCCTACATCTCAAAACGTGACAGGTCAATCGCAGTTGACAAAGGCAGACTCATCTTGTCTCCCTCTTTCAAATTTCTTCCTTCTATCCAGCTATTTTCACTCTCTCCAGCTGCACAGAAGGCAGATGGAAGGCCAGCGCATGACCTACAGTGACCCCCATTACTGCCCACACTTGGCTGATGAGCCATTTATCATCATTTGCTAGTGCCCTGCAAGCCATGAGCACCTGGGAGTTTCGATTTATGAACGGTAACTCAGGATGGTTTGTGTGGGCAGCCCAGGGCTAGTTTCTCGTTAGACGGAGCTTGGATTGTTTTTGCAACCCAGTGCTAGCTTCTTGCCACAGGAAGCCATATTCTGACCACTAAGACACTTGTCTGCTTTGTAAACTCTTGACCGCCTATGTACGGGGTGGGGGCACCAGTCTGTCTAAATGTATTAACATAATGTATATTAATACTGAGGAAACTTTTTCACCGCGAGAAGGGAATATTTCTGCTCTCGTTTTCATCCTTGCATTGACACTTTATATCGAGCAGAGCTCTTTATGTGGGCCTTTAAAGCCCCTAGTAATGATCCTAGAAACAAGTTCAATGTTGGTCTCATCTGCTGTCTTGCCACCTCCTGTAAAGCGTCCATTGTAAAGTAGCTTGACACGTGTTTGCAACCGTGACTAGGAATAACTAACGCTGAATGAGTCGTAGTCACTAGCTTGTTCAAACGCATTCTGAACCGACTGGCTCTGGCTCGACAACATATTTTTCGAGTTTTGTTAACGGTAACCATAAGGCACGAGCAAAAATTTCGGTTATGGTAGACGTCTCGATGCCACTGTTGCTGATTCATTGCTTCATCGTAAATCTCATCCACTCAAGAAAGTCGGGAATTGCCAGTGACACATCTGTAGGACAGGCCTTGCCGCTTTCGCTTTCTCGAGACTGTGCGCGTGATTTCTAGTCCAAGCCGGGAGTGCGTTTGTTTCCTTAAACAGTCCCTGTATGCACGTAAGCGGTACTAATAAGTTGTTCCCTCATGGGACGACCGAATAACTTAATTCTTACCGAATAACGAGGGGGGGGGGGAAGCTATTCGGCTTTCGTGCATGTGAAAGTCAAGGAACTTTTTCCTGTCATGGCGACTATTCTGGAATAAGTAAGCTACTCGGGTTTCTTGCATACAGGGCCAATGCGGTTTCAAGGCAAGTAGCGCGTGCATAACTTTCGTCCCCCAGTAGTGGATCATACACAACTGAGTATTTTTCCTCTTCCCTGCTGCAATCTTCGTGGAACCCAAGCCAAAGTTAAACTTATCCCACACCAGTAAATAAACCGTTCCTCGTGCATTCGTGGTGACTCGTCTCCCACACGCTAGTAAAATACGAGGGGATTATTATTGTTATTATAATACAATTCCCACTCCTAGCAACAGAAAGAGGAGAGCGCGTATCTAGTGCAAACATGAGTTTCTAAAGCCTATTTCGTGGCATCTGACAAGCCCTGCACCTAAAAGACTTTCTTGACCGCTGCCACACGTTCCCTGTTCGGGGAAACTTCGAGCCAGTCTCTTCGTGGACGTCCAAAAAATATAAGGCACGGAGAACTGTTGTCCTTGTTATGTTTAAAATTATTGTAGAATGAAACGTTACCTTTTCTTATTTAATATTTTAGTAAAGAATATTCATTCAAGAATTTTCAGTATAATACCCATCTGCTACAGGATTTACTTTAAAGATCGTCGCAGCTATTTTTCAGAATACTTCTGAAAGTTATCCTTCCACTCGAGGATCAATGGTCCTGCCCATGCCTTCGGCCGCTTGCAAACGTGCAAACATGGGCATGGACACATTCGTATTTATATACACGAGCAGCCTGAGCCCGACTGCAGACAGACCCACACACAAACAGCTTAACACACACGGCCTGCACTGGATTACGAAAAGAACATACAAATGCACTGATTTCCTTCAGTTTTCATCTACCACCATCAACTATCACTGTTTTACTTCCTGTCGGCCAGCCACTACCGAGGAGTTGTTGGAAAACTTATCTTCTGCTTTGTCACCGCTCCCTTCCGCTCCCTTTCTTCCCACAAAATGTGCTCTATTCACACCCCCTCCCCACAACAAACCTATTCCAAGCCTCCTCCCCAACTCTGTGCGGTTCGAAGGCCCATGGGGCTTGCTCTGGCAGGCGAGTTGTTTAAGCAAAGGTTTAGGGCAACACTTTGAGTTCACAAAGACGTGTCGCTCTGTTTAGAATAGGGAGATGGCAAGCAGCGCGTGCTGCCAGACTGCGCAAGGCTCATGGGAATTTCTGCCGTCGTCCAAAGAACGGTTAGAGATCGAGATGGGTCTATTTTTCTTTTTCTAATGACAACGCCTACTGCGTTTTTCCTTTTCTTTCGGGGGATGACGGGGCAGGAAGTGGAGGGACGGAGAAAGGATGAACAGAGGCAAGAGGAGAGAGAACTGGGGAAGTCTTTGTGCGTGCTACCAATAACACCAGTGTTCATAAAATGATGGCAAATTATTCCAGTAAAAAAATCTCCAGGATGATTTCAGTGGGAGAGGTATGTACGAGAGAGAGAGAGAGAGACTTCGCATACACATAGGTATAGATGCGCGCATACACATAGGTATAGATGCGCGCATACACATAGGTATAGATGCGCGCATACGGACGCATACACACGTTCGGAACGCGTTTTGCAAACATTAAAAGACAAAATATCCTTTTCCCCTTTTCTTCTGTAGGATTTATGAACATTTTTATGTATGAAAACAAAAGAAAGGAAAGCTCTTGAAACGCAGGCTGCAGCCAGGTCCTATAGATACATAAAAAGTCTGGTCAAAATTCCACACCAAGATACCAGGATGTCTGCCTGCTCGCTATTGTCTGCTATCGGCCGACATCGCTTAGCACGCTGGGTAGTTCAGACATCAATGTGTCGGAACTATAAGGGGACTGTCGTGACGTGAACACAGCTCGGCCCGTTGTCTTGTCCGGCTAACAGCCTGGTTACATCAGTCCTTCTGTTTTCAATCGCAGGTCATTGTTTACTTAGATCAGTCCTTCTGTTTGTGTCGCATGTTACTGTTTACTTACATCAGTCCTTCTGTTTGTGTCGCATGTTACTGTTTACTTACATCAGTCCTTCTGTTTGTGTCGCATGTTACTGTTGTCACATGTCACTCCTAGGTTATCACCTGTCACTCTTAGTTTAGCCTGTTCGCTCCTCCCCCTCCCGACACCTTGGTAGGTGGGCGCTACGTTATTAGCCTTAGCAGCTGCCCTGCTCCAACCTAGGCTGGTCAGTACCGGTTTAATCGAGGTTAAGGCGTCAGGACGCCTACTACTTAAGCAGGCAAAAACGTGAGTGTAGCATATACACACTCGGAGAGAGACACAGGAGAACTTTAAGATAGGTGGTTTTATCCTGCCGGAGACAGGAGACGTTAAGCTAGTGGCCGGGCGTATGCCAAAAGGGAAGGTAGAGGAAGTGCTTGTCGTGGCAGTGTCATTGCTTCATTGTTGGTCGTTGAATAGTTTTAGAATTGTGTATCGCAGAAGTATTTGTTTTAGCAGTGACGAGAGTAGGAGCTCTGTTGTCGGCCACTTACTGTATTTGTGTAATGAGCGGGATCATAGGCCGTTTTGCAGTTTTATTTCCCCTCTGGAGTTTGATTATCTTCTTTGTCTGATACCGCGTGGTGTGACGTAATCAGGCAGCGTCTTACCCTAGACACGAGCACGGTGATTCTCTGTAAATAATCTGTAGATATATTTGATGTTGTCGAGTCAGTGTTTGAAATATATGTTGAATAACGGTTCACTGCAGTTGTGTGTTTTACGAGGGTGGGGGCTCTTGAGCTAGTAGTGTTTTGCCTGTGTGAGACTGAGCGAACTTGTCAGAGAATGAGAATCTTTTCCTTCGGTAGATTTCTCTAGTTATTCTCATTATTGCATAGCGTCGTCACCCTTTGGTGTGGTAACCATTGACCTGATGCAGTAAAGGTTTTGCTGACGATTGCTCAATTAATATACATTGTACGAGATCACCACAAAAGTTTGTTCGGTAATTCTGGAAAAGTCGAGTCCAGTAAGTACGGCCCGGCAATGTCACAAGCGTCATTCTGTTTGCTGTGGCAGGTCATTGTTTACTTAAATCAGTCCTTCTGGTTGCAATCGCAGGTCCTTGTTTACTTACATCAGTCCTTCTGTTTACTGCTTGCAGGTCATTGTTTACTTACATCAGTCCTTCTGTTTGCTGTGGCAGGTCATTGTTTACTTACATCAGCCCCTCTGTTTGCTGTTTGCAGGTGTTTGTTTACGACATCAGGCCTTCTGTTTGTGTCACATGTTACTGTTTACTTACATCAGTCCTTCTGTTTGTGTCACATGCTACTGTTTACTTACATCAGTCCTTCTGGTTGCTGTGGCAGGCTACTCCTCTCTTGACAGAGAGATTCTACAGAACACCGTGAAGAAAAGTGGAGATCCCAGTTTGCAGGCATCCGTGACGTCGCATGGCCTGGCTTGGATCTCTGAGGTCGTATGGATTCCTGATCTCAGGTGAATTCCAGATGTAGCACAAATTTATCCCATGCTTAACAGACCGCATTGCAGCAACCTTCCGCATTACTGCCTTTGGCCCCGTCACTCAGGTCACTGTCACATGTCACCCCTAGGTTGTCACCTGTCACTCCTAGGTAAGCCTATTCCCCTTCCCTCTCTTCACACCTGGTAGGTGGATGGTACGTCATAGCCAGGCTAATAGCTCCACCCCAACCTGGGCTGGCCAGAACTGGTTTAAACTAGAATAAGGTGGCGCCCATGAACTCTGGAAGCGCGAGCGCATGGTAATTAAGCAGGGGGAGCATGAGTGTAGGGAGGACATTCAGACACTCAGAATAGGACTAGACATAGGAGAGATGAAGTAGGAAGACCAAGAGAAGCGGACACGTGTAGACCCACGGACCTCTACCCCTCGCCATCTTAACCAAGACGTCGTAGGAGCCGAAGCTATAGTTCTCATGCTAAATACACTGGAAGTATTTCGCCGACACGTCAACGTAACAGACGGGTAAGTGACTGCTGGATGTGCCTTATAAGTTAAGGACTGCTCTTGCCATAAACTTATCTTAGAGTCTGGGACTCGGGTTGATTTAGGATAGGTGGTTTTATCCTGCCGGAGACAGGAGACGTCATAAGCTAGAGGCCGGGCGTACGCCAAGAGGAGATAGAGGAAGTGCTGGTCGTTACGTTGTCACAGCTTCATTGTTGGGTCGTTGTACAGCTTCAGAGCTGTGTATTACAGTAAAGCAGTTGTTTTTAGTAGTGATAAGAATAGGTGCTCTGTTGTCGGTCACTTATTGTATCTGTGTATCGAGCGGGATCATAAGCCGTGTTGAAGTTTGATTTCCCCTCTGGCTTTAGTTTGTTTATCCTATTTGTCTGATTCCTCATGGTATGACTTAATCAGGCAGCGTCTTACCCTAGACACGAGCAAGGTGATTCTCTGTAAATAATCTGTAGATATATTTGATATTGTCGAGTCAGTGTATGAAATATATGTTGAATAACGGTTCGCAGCACTTGTGTCTTTCACGAGGGTGGGGGCTCTTGAGCAAGAAGTGTTTTGCTTGTGTGAGACTGAGCAAACGTGTCAGAGTATGAGAATCTTTTCCCTCGGTAGATTTCTCTAGTTATTCACATTATTTCATAGCGTCGTCACCCTTTCATGTAGAAACCATTGACCTTGGGCAGTAAAGGTTTTGGTGACGATTGCTCAATTAAATCTACATTTACGGGATCACCATAAAAGTTTGTTCAGTAATTCTGGAGAAGTCGAGTCCAGTAAGTTAAGGTACGGCCCGTCGTGACAGTCACAGCTTATTGGCCCACATCTCTTGCCAATGCTTCACCAACCACTGCAAGTACCTGATGTTTATCGAGAAGTTTATAGTACCTTAAGTTTATTTAAAGCCCCTCATAGGTTTATCTAGACAACTGTAGGCACTCTATCCGTTTATATCTACATCCATAAGCCCTATAGATTTTTCTAGGCAACTAAATGCCCTATATGTTTATAGAAAACAACGTGACATATGTTTACTGACACAGCTATGAGTATTGTATCCTATATACAGTTTTTTTGGTAGACAACTAAGTCCGCTATAAGTACCTTATAGGTTTATATAGTACACTATCATATTCTAAGAAAGAATCCTTAGCCACACCAGTTTCGAACCAGCAAACTTCCACCTGCTAGTCTGCTCTACCAACTGACCTTTCTAGGCCTCCCGCTTATTGATTGAAGCAGATAGAGGGAACGCAGTAACTTTTGAGCAACCACAGAGACTATGGTCTTTGGAGCAAGTAACTTTCTACACCTAGCTTCTCCAGCACCACTAGGCCACACCTGCCCACCTGCATGCCAGACACAAGTGCGCAGGTCTCACTAAGCATAGCGTGCTGGGACGCACCTGGCACTGACAATAAGACCGTATAGTCCCCTGCCTTTAACGGTTCAACCGTCCCTTTGTCCACGGTTGTCTCCTGTTTTCTGGAGAGAAGTGTCAGATTTCTTCTGGTCAAAGGTTGCAGCAGCAGCAGTAACAACAGCAGGAACAGCAACAGCAGTAAACGTAGTAGCAGTAACACCAGGAGTGGAAGCAAAAGAAAAATGGAAAACGACGAAACAAAGAAGAAAAGAAAAAAAAATGAAGCTCCAATACCAGTCCACGCTCTTCTCTCCACCCCCCCCCCCAGCCCGCTTTTTAAACTTCGAGAGTTTGAGACCCCCCACTTGTGCATAATAAGCCTATTTCATTTTCAATTATCCTATGGATTTTTTTCTTCGGGTGGAAAACCTGTGTGTGTGTGTGTGTGAGAGAGAGAGAGAGAGATACGGCGCACTGTAAAGAAATATAAATCATAGTTATATGTTCTGGACTTTTTAGCCTCCTGAGACCTCGCGGGCTTCTGAATTACGTCACCAGCGATCCCACGCGCTGATTGCAAAGGCCCGGATAAGGTCGCCCCTCGCCGTTAGCTCGTGATGCCGCTTGGAATAATAAATACGACCATTATCTTTGATAAGATGTGGCTGACCGTGCAGGACGTTGATCGCCCGGGGCACTGCCTCCCCTGCATGCGGAGTCCTGCAGCTGCTGATATCAGCAAAACCTCTGTAAAGCACTGGTTCCTTTTACACAAGTCAATTCGAAGTGCATCACAGAAAATGTACCTGCGGGGATGGGGGCAGGTCGCCCTACCGGATATCGACTTTCCGCGCCGGGTTGTGCGAAGAGCGTTCGCGGCGCACCCAGCTGTGAGGAAATTTCCGGTCACCGTCAGTGTTTAGCAGAAATGTCTTACACACTACACATTCCAGACCACTGTGCAGATGTCCTAGCAATAGTTTTAAGTCAACTTGTAAGACTACGAATAGGGTGGAAATATGTTACTGGGGAGTTTTGAAGATAAATTTGATGCGTATCTCTTAATCGGACAAAATTAAAGGAGAAACCTACATCTCAGATTCACTTGCCAGCTACTTTTTACGGGAATCCAACCCGTTCTTATATTTTCCAAATTCTGAGAACAGTTACCATCTGTTAATAACCAAATACTTTCGCATGGCGTGTAGTCTTCAAATAATTAGTCTGTAACGTGCAATAACCACCAAAATAGTTAATGTAACACTTGAAAGATTTTGTGCATAGCAGCAGTTTACAATGGCTTACAGTCCCTAAAGAATCTAGATACATTGAGATCCCTATATTAAAAAAAATCAATGCTTCATGCACTGTTGGTCTGAAATGATTTTATTCAATCCATACAACAGTGCACTGCAACATTAATTTGAAAAGAAATAGGAAAACCTCAAGCAATTATATTGCTTAGTTTGGTTCTCGTGAGGAATAGCTGTAGGCAGTCTGCAATATACATTTCTACAAAAGAGGAATAGGGGTGATGAAAACGGGGAAAAAAGCGAGAGATGATTTGCTGTGATACAGACATGCAGTGTTGCTAAACAGTGTGCAGTGTGCGCGTTGAAGTGAGTGTGTATTTCTTGGGACGAGGGGGGGGGATGATAAGAAGATTATTTTACTATTCAGAAGACAGCCGATTTAAAAGCCATGGCCGAAGCGGCGACAGAGATTGAGTCATAGTGAGATCAGCGACTGGCCTGAAGGCGGAACGTTCTCAAGTTTGTGCAACGCAGTCCCATCGAAAAAATCGCATTAAGAAGGTCGTCTGCTTCTATCACATCGGTGTGGAAACTCGCGCACTTTGTGGACCAGTCTCGGCTATGGCTGGTTCGTTAATTACGTATTCATGCGGGAAACCGAATGGTGACGCCACCATCCCCTTTTTCCATGTTCTGTCTTTGCTTTCGAATGGAAACTTTCAAAAACTAGTACCACTTTTGAAGCTGTTTTTTTAAAGCATAAAATTAGATCAGGATGTTGTTTTCAAACTGAAATTTGAATTGTCCAGGGCACTGCGAGCTCGAATTCCCGTTCCTGCTTTGTTCTGAGATCCAACACGAACATCACTCAAAGGTCCCGCCGGCCGACAGACTTTCCCTGTCATCACTCGCTGCGTGATGTCCGCTGCTGTGACGGGCTGTCAACAGCCTCCAGCTACCGTGACCCTTCTATCAGCGACAGCTCCGGTCGCCATGACACTAACATCTGATCTTCTGCACAGCTGTGATTCAGGCTAGACCCACAGGCACAAAGGCTGTGAAGAATAGTCCCTGGTCTGTGCAGGATAGTCTGTGCCCTGTGTGCCTGTTGCCACTAGACGCCAACGATGATCACTGTTGGCTTTAGGAAACGTTCTCTACCAACTTATCTTCCTGAAACACCGGGAAAACAAAACTGAACGTAAACTTCGCGGCCAACTCAAACCTGAAGACACGCAGCTGTGAAAACTGACCAATGAATGGCTAACATGTTTGTAGTCAACACGTCCAAAGAGTTTTCACAAGGCAAAATGACTTGCACAGCTATAGTGTTTCGCAGATATTTTCTTTCCCATTCAAACCATTGAAACGACTATAAGCTCAAAGCTGCGTGTGAGAGAGTTTGAAAACGTGAATGGGGCCGCTTACAATGGCGGATCATCGTCATGGTCATAGCATTGTAGTTCTTTCTCCCCAAATTTTTATTCTGCGATCGGTTGGACAAACGTTGCGAACAGTATCATTAAGCTCCTTTGAAGTGCAACGTGGTCTGGGAGCTGCTGCCGGCACCTAGCCGTCTGTAGCCACGAGGCGAGTGACGCAATACCCAAAATACCATACACTGCAGCAAAGCAAGATCCAATAGATAAATGTTAGTGTGTGGGCTTAAGTGCATGGGGTGCCAAGAGATGAATTTTATTGCTCAGAGAAACAAATCCATTCAGCAGCTCTATATAAATCATTATATATCTTTAAAACTCACGGTATGGCTATACAAATTTCGATCACAGCATAGCTATCTTTAACCCTAACTTTCCTAGCTGTATATATCCTTTTGTCGCATGGCCTACGAAGTATGGTTAGGGCATAGAATAACTGAAGCTGATTACAGGTGGCCATTATTTCTAGCTCCAAGGTTTTTGTGGCATATGAATACTATGTGTACAAAAGTGATGGGTAATAAAGAGGAAATAGCTGTTTCTTGCAAGGGAAGGTGCTTTACTCTTGTCGCTCACGACTACACGTCCTTGTCTAAAGAATACGATTATTTGGAATGTATACACGGCCACTTCTTGACCAGGAAAGGATGGTAAGGCACAGAGATTTATACGGGATTTATGTGTGTGTATGTTGGGGTATCCGACTCGGCTGGATAAATTCTTCAGGAACAACGGGAAGAAAAGCAATTATGGTCGCCGTGATGGGACGCTATATATTCTCGCGCAATGGGTGTTTTAACAGCTGTTTTCCTGGCCTGTTTGCCAGTGTGGGATAGGAACTCAAAAACAGTTTACAGAAACGGTTTTCCCAAAAGACTGTTTGCCAGACAGGTTTACCAAACCTTCCCCACCCCACCGCCAGCCCCCTCTCCCTCTCCCGCGTGGCAAAGCCTTTACAAGACGCGTCTCCGCGGTTCTGTTCTGGCCTTCTTCCCCTGACGGAACCCTCCCCCTCTAATATACAGAAACAAGATTCGTGCTGTCCAGCTGGAGCCAACTTGGCAAATTTTGCTAACAGGCGACACGATGTAGTGACGTCATTGACCTCAATGGTCAGCGCGAGTGACAACGTGACGATGTTCATGCCAGATGTTCATGTTCATGTTACATGTGTCAAAGCCTAGTGTCACGCACGAGACGCAATGTTTCAAACAGTTCGAAGAGGACGAACGCACATTCACAAATTTAGAATTCCCGATGACGGAAGAAAAAAAGCATCTTGACTTCCTCATACCTCTAGAACCTGACACTGTTAACACCCGTGTGGTTCAAGATGCAGGCTGATTGGGTTCTTTATTCTTTATTGTCCTTTATTCTTTTTTACCCCCTTCCTTTTACCGCACGTCGGACGCATGCATCCATCGCACACATACCCTCACATACGCGCGCGTTTGTCCACATTTTAAACGAAGTACCATCAGCGGCTAATGAGTTTAAACTGGCGCACTTGGCAGGAATAGGGGGAACTTCGAAGAAAAAAAACCGTGCTTTTTAGCGAACATCTTGCTGCCCTTGATTGCTGATCAAAGGTGGCGCCGCGTTGCGCGAGTAGGAGACAGACCAAAGGACGTGGGATGGGTGGAGGATGGGAGGGGGAGCCGAGTCTAGGAGTAACACGCACGTGCAGAACAGGCACCTGCAACAAGTTCGACAGTCGAGTTTCACTAGCGACGTGTCGGCAAGGGAGGGGGATGGGAGGGGGATGGGTGCACCTAGGTCCTTCGCTACTCCTTTATCTTGATGAGCGACGCTATCGGTTGGCTTTCACAGAGAAGAGCGCGGGAGTAATAAACAGACAAAGCCTCCCCGCGCTCTCCTCGGTCCTTGAGGCTGCTCGGCACGTGCGCTTCGTCTGGGCACTGTCGCACCACAGCCTTTCTTTTTTTCTTATCGTGGATAACTACTACAAAGTCACTGGTTGTTTTATTTAACATATTTCACTGCCTCGATGGCGAAGCAGCATTCTCTTTTTAGCAGTACGACAGCCGTTGGTCACGGTCCTGACTAAGGAACGCCATGTTTTCTGTCATCTCTTCACTTATTTAATGTGTTTATCTTTATTTATCGTGTGCGTTCAAAAGTCTAAGTCTACAATATCCACAGGCGTACATTTCTAGGTACATATGGGTCCTTGAAGTGATTGGGGGGGGGGGCGGGGCGCTGCATGTGTGCATGCATGTCTGTGAGTTCAGGTGGACGGCAGTTCTCAGGCTCCGTTTGTAACACCTGATACGAGGACTGTCGCGTTTTGTGTTCTACTGCTCTGGGGCAGAGAGAGATATGACCTGGCAGTCAGCACCTAAAGTGTTTACCCAACTAAACTGTTAGTTGCACGGGGTAGATGCCGCGTCACAACAGCGTCCTTAAAGGATAATGTTGACAACTCATGCCTTTGATACCGTGTTTCCCCGATAATAAGACCTACCCGCAAAATAAGATCTAGCGTGTGTTTTTAGCATGATTTTAAGAAAAGCCCTACGGCAGAAAGACGAAAGAAACAAACCTTCCACTTTATATATTTATTTAAAATGCTTTAATGCGGTGTATGCTATCCTTTTCAAAATATATTTTTTTGGGGAGTAAAAACAATGACGACACAAATCTTGTAATTTTTACTTTGTAAGTTCATTTTTTGATATATCAAAATAAGACATCCCCGAAAATAAGCCCTAGTGTCGTATTTCGGAATGAAAATTAATATAAGCCCTGTCTTATTTTCGGGGAAACACGGTAGTAGTTCACAGGTGAACTTCCCTAGTATTATGATAGGTCCTAGACCCAGCGACAGAGTACAGTAAGGTCACTGCCCCAGCTCCTAGAATACAATACATTACAATAATACAATACAGTGTCACATGTCACCCCTAGGTTGTCACCTGTCACTCCTAGGTAAGCATGTTCCCCTTCCCTCTCTTCACACCTGGTAGGTGGATGGTACGTCATAGCCAGGCTAATAGCTCCACCCCAACCTGGGCTGGCCAGAACTGGTTTAAACTAGAATAAGGTGGTACCCATGAACTCTGGGAGCGCGTGCGCATGGTACTTAAGCAGGGGGAGCGTGAGTGTAGGGATGGATTCAGACACTGAGAATAGGACTAGACATAGGAGAGATGAAGTAGGAAGACCAAGAGAAGCGGACACGTGTAGACCCACGGACCTCTGCCCCTCGCCATCTTAGCCAGGACGTCAGAGCAGCAGCTAGCAGTCACGCTGAATACACTGGAAGTATTTCGCCGACAAGTCTACGGAATAGACGTGTAAGTGACTGTTGGTTGTGCCTTCTGAATTAGGACTGCTCTTGCCATAAACTTATCCTAGAGTCTGGGACTCGGGTTGATTTAGGATAGGTGGTCTTATCCTGCGGGAGACAGGAGACGTCATAAGCTAGAGGCTGGGCGGACGCCAAGAGGAGACAGAGGGAAGTGCTGGTCATGGCGTTGTCACAAACTTCGTGGTTGGGTCGTTGTACAGCTTTAGAACTGTGTATTACAGTAAAGCAGTTGTTTTTAGTAGTGACAAGAGTAGGTGCTCTGCTGTCGGTCACTTACTGTATCTGTGTATAGAGCGGGATCATAGGCCATGTCACAGTGTGATTTCCCCTCTGGCTTTAGTTTGATTATATTCTTTGTCTGATTCCTCGTGGTATGACGTCATCAGGCAGCGTCTTACCCTAGACACGAGCACGGTGATTCTGTGTAAATAATCTGTAGATATATTTGATGTTGTCGAGCCAGTTAGTGTTTGAAATATATGTTGAATAACAGTTCGCTGCACTTGTGTCTTTTACGAGGGTGGGGGCTCTTGAGCTAGTAGAGTTTTGCCTGTGTGAGACTGAGCGAACGTGTCAGAGTATGAGAATCTTTTCCCTCGGTAGATTTCTCTAGTTATTCACATTATTTCATAGCGTCGTCACCCTTTGATGTAGAAACCATTGACCTGAGGCAGTAAAGGTTTTGGTGACGATTGCTCAATTAAGTCTACATTTACGAGATCGCCATAAAAGTTTGTTCAGTAATTCTGGAGAAGTCGAGTCCAGTAAGTTAAGGTACGGCCCGTCATGTCACATACAGTACGATACAATACAATACCATAATACTTTATTTCCCACACGCAAGCACAGAACTTTGTCTTGGTGTCACAGAATACAGGCAATCTGTCAAATCCTAAAGTAGAATACCTTAATGACAATGGGACACTTACCCACACGCGCTCACCCAACCTTTAACACACACGCACAAGGCACCCTCACTCACGCTGAAAGCGCACACATACCCCCCCCCACACACACACACACACAACGCCCCTTGAGTTTTGGCATGTTGAGGGCAACTGACTAAGGAGGGTGGAGAGATAGCTAGGGTAGCTAGGCTAGACAGGTTAGTTGTTAACCGAGAGAGGGAGAGACCGTCCTGTGGAAAGGAGTTGCGAAAGCGAGCTGTTCTAGTTTTAAGTGCTCGAAAGGGTCTGCCCGATTGAAGGAGTTCGAACAGCTGGTTGGCTGGGTGGTTCTCGTCAACAGGGATATTCCTGGATCTGCAAGCGAGACGTGAGGAGTACAGCGAGGCCAGCGAGTATCCAGTGACAGACGGAAGGGCGGACAGACATCGCAGAGAGCTTGTCGAACAGTTTGTGGGGAATTAGAACTAGACAGAGCTGGGCGTGCTCCTATGATTGACAAGGAGGCATGGTTGTCTCTTACCTGGTTGGATAGTTAGGTGCTTCACAAATTACCTGAGTGATGTAGAGGTGAACATTTCGTACAAAAAAAATTGGGAACAAGACACAGGATTTATGGGGAGAGAGCATAAAATGGTCTCCGAGGTGACGGGAGAAGGGAGGCAGCGATTACATTCCTTTATCTTAGGCATTTTCGAGTTTGATTTATGGTTGTCACATGATCAAGTGTATGTTAATTTAAGCGGATGTGCACTCATTTCCCTGCCGGAAATTTCCAGTTTCTAGTACAGTAAAGGTAGGATAACTGCATTTGCCGAACCTCATAATGGGATACTGCTTTTATCTGCTGCGAGAGGCTAAGGAAAGTCATTCTATTCACAGTATACAGGCGGACTTTCTTCATTCTAGACAGTATGCCATGAATCGAATTCTGGAACCTGCCGAAAACGAATGAGTCATCAGGTGATCCAAATCGAGAGCGAGGCAAACTGCGCTCACAGTGTCAACCGAACCCGGCCGCGTGTTTGTTCTGTTCGGGTTTCACATGGCGATGGTTATTTGTCCGCGCCGAGAGCCGACAACCGACCTCTGGCCTAATATTATGTGCGAACACAGCTTGCTAGATCAGCTGTGCAAACTCTGCAGTAAATGGAATCGCTGGACAGACACTTTCCACCTTTTATTACAGGGAAGAAGAAAGATATGGCCACGTCTGGCGAAATGAGAGGAACTAGGTGAGCGGCTGACACAGACTCTGGGGATGACGGCAGAACAATTCACCCAACAAATACGTTGGTTTTGGGGGGTAAATCCAATTAGACCAGGTAGCAGTACCTTCCATGTCTTGCCTTGTACGCATCTTTCCTGTCTTGCTTCTACATTAGCTTACCTTTAGATTAGCTTGCCTTGTATGTGCCTTGCCTGTCTTGCCTTGTATATACCTTGCCTGAGTTGCCTCTACACAAGCCTGCCTTTTGCGTGTCTTGCCTTAATTATTTTTCCTCTCTCTTCTTGCCCCCCCCCCCCACTCAAGCTCTCCATCTGTTCCCAACCTCACTTTTGTGCGCGCACACTCATTGTTAGCCTCACATGCGTGCTTTGCGTATCTCTTGCAATGTTGCCTCTTTTTGTTGTGAGTGCGTGCGTGCGTGTCTTCCTTTGGGAACAATAGGAGGACTAATGCACGCGCACCCATCTTCATCTCTTTGATCCCGCCCCTTCTCCCACCCCGTCTCAGTTACTGTATGGTCAGTCCTTGCCGTCACCGGGCCTGATCCCGTATGAAAGACAACAGAATAGCTGACTTATTCCTGTCATAACGGATATTCTAGAATAAGTTCATTGAATTTTCCATGCACGAAAACCGAATAGCCTATTTTCCCCCTCGTTCGATTATAATTATTAAAGTTATTCTCAGGAGCGAAAAGCTCACCGAAACAGCGTTTTCAGAGACAGAAAAATGTCCGCTATTTAGGCACAAGTTTAGTACCGTTTAAATGCATACTGTGCCGGGAGATAGTGGGGATTTTTCCACGCCACTCAAATGGGAAGTGACCCCTAATCGTGCTAGCCAGACTGAAAATTTACTCCCCACAGTGAAGTTGTGTCCAAAGAGTACGACATAAATGGTACTCGCCAATTACTTTTAAAAATTCCATTAGAAGTAAAATATTCACCGTTTTCATGCAAGATCCAACCTTGCCTTGAAATCAAGAGAATTTTCCCACCACTGTTATCCATCTAGACACTCGAACCAGCCTCCCTCAAGTGTCCTTGACACAACCGTTAAAATGGTAAGCTATTTAAATCTAGACAGCATACTAGACTTTCTAATACATCTGGCTGTATTTATAAAAGTAATTATTTACTTTTTTTATAGCTTCTTTTGGCGAAACACGCAGCGCTGTCTTGGTCCGCGTGTGTCTTCGAACATTGCTAACACAGCTCGAACATTCCGAACGTTGCTAATACAGCTCGAATATTTCGAACGTTGCAAACAGCTCGAACGTTTCAAAAGTTGCTAACACAGCTCGAACATTTCAAACGTTATTAACACCGCTCGAACATTTCAAACGTTGCTAACACAGCTCGAACATTTCAAACGTTGCTATCACAGCTCGAACGTTTCAAACGTTGCTAACACAGGTCGAACGTTTCGAACGTTTTTTGCTAACACAGCTCGAACGTTTCGAACGTTGCTGCTTCTGCGAGCACGAGACTGATCTGTAGCAGCGTGCGCACTCAGTTTTCAGTCGTCTGTGGAACTGGTGAGGACGACTCAAAATGGAGCTGTCACAATGCCCGGATTGCCTGTAGACCAAACTTCGTGGCGCAAATCGAAGACTATGTATTTGCGTTTGGTCAAAAAAAAAAAAAAGGCTAATATGACATGTTCCGACTGTTTACGTCTATTTTCGTGTTTTAATTTCCATCACCATATGGAATCTCTTTTGTCTCGCGGACAAATCTGGCCTTTTTGAGTGGTGCGCTGAACGACCGCCACCACCAGCAGAAAAGGTGGAAACAATACGCTTTCTTATCACTTCCCCTGGAAGCAAACCTGGCGCAGCTTAGACCCTAGGGTTCGTGAGGGAAGCAAGTAGGGGCTGGGGAGGGGCTAAAGTGAGTAGGGGGGGCAGGGCGGGGGGCACAAGTGTGGCTTGTGGCTCTGCTTGTGGAGAAAGAACGGCAATGCCGGGCGGGGGAGGAAACAAGAGAGGAGCGGGTAAGTGAGCTGGTGGGGTGATGGCGGAGGGTGTAGGGGTGGGCCAGCCTGTGTCTTGCACCTGGGAGTCAATCCCCGTCTGCCGTGCCGTGCTGGCACTAATCCGCAGAACAAAGACGTGCTGCAGGGGCTGGCGGTTACCAGTGCGGCACGGGAAGGTGCGTCGACGCCTGACCGCTGCAGCTAATCGCAACAAGGTCGTCTGCGAGTCACGTTTACCCCTTCTCTACCCCAGCCCCTCCTCCCGATCCCCTGTCCGCCTCTTTCCTGACAGCTGAACAGTAAGAAACGTGTGGACAGCACGCACTTCCTCGCCTTCAGACAGCCGCATCAGGAGGTCGATCGATATGCCGCCGGCACTAACGGTAGGGGTAGGGGGTGTACGACGTGGGAGGGGGGAGACTTCGCCTCACCACTTGAAAGTTTGAGGGCATGCCCTTACGTGGTGCATACCAAGGAACAGTGAAGTACATGTAAAGGGACATTGTTTGCACCTCGCAGTGATGTGGAGTGTGTGTGGAGGGGGAGGAGAGGGGGTCCTATTTCCTATTTCTAAGCTATGAACTGAAACAACCGCCAGACTGACAGCTGCAGTAAAAAGGCCAACAGAGGCAGTTAACTGTTCGGAGGATCCTCGAATGGAGTTTGCACAATCTTTAACTCCAAAATATAATCCTTGCCTGTCAGCCTATGCAGCTACTAGATCGCCCATTTTTGAGTCATATGACTGGGCCGGGGAGCGAACCACCGACCTCCTGCCTCGGAAGCGGACGCCTTAACCACTAGACCACCGCTTGAACACGGTTCTCATACAGCTCAGCTGTTTCTATTCCTATCAATAGGCACCCACCTCAGTGTAGCTCGCTACGGAGCGCCATAGCTTGCTACAGCCACAGCTGAACCGTGTTCCTATTTGAGGTAGTCAAGCTCAAGAAGAAAAAGATGATGATTATGATCATGATCATGATGACGATGACGACGACATTTAAGAGGTCTGTTGCTCTGAGGCTTCTGAGCGGGTGCGAAGAAACCGCCACCTTTACGTTCTTCGTTTATTGGCTGCAGCAGGCGCATTTCTATGTCTCCTTTTTTTATATCATACACCTCATTTTGCACAAAACAGGACTTAAAAATGTGTGTGATTGTCGGACACTACGGGCCGCTTGCAGGTATGGGAACGGAGATCGAATAGCTCCTGCGGTCCAGCCTCTGCCCGAGTTTGGTTACAGGCAGCTCCTCGGAGAAGGAAAGGGGGGCTTCCTACAGCAACAATCCAGGCAGCCCATGACGCCGAAGGTCGCTCGCGCCAGGTGACTGAGAAAAGCACGCGCAGGCAACCCCAGGGCACGCGCCGAGGCGATTAGCACTCATTTATCTGCGTTGGCAGTTTCCAGGGCGTCGGTGAAGGGGAGCGTCGGGTGGTGTTGGGGAAAACGGGGAGCTGGGAGGTGTGTGTGTGTGGGGGGTGGGAGGGGGCAGGCACGTGGAAACTGACACGGGTTGCCATTGGTCCGTTAGAAACTCAATGAATACTGATATGTTCCACTGTACTGAATTTTTGTCTGTAGTCTTAAAACGTTAGAGGATTGTCATACAACCTTCTCCCCCCAAAACCTAATATCAACAGCGACAAACAAAACAAAGGATGGGAGCTAGTGAAACTTTGAGTGGGCTAGTGAATTTCAAAAGTTACTAGCCTGCCGGACTAGAGTTAGAGCTTCTCTATCCTTGTTCTAATCAATAGTACCTTCCCATAAGAGTGGCTATGCAAAGCTATCTCTGGATCGTCTGAACGTAAAAAAATCTGTCGAAGAATAATTTTGGGATTCACCTTTCTGACAAAGTACGTCGTGGCGTTTGAATTTAAATAAGGACGATAAGAGTAATTAAGTAGGTAAGTAATTTTAGAGGGACAGTGCTTCAACCTCACGGCGGTTTCGCACTGTTGGTGGGGGTGAGGAGAATGGGATCCTCTAACTAAACCGTGCATTCAATAACAAGACTGATCACTAGAGTAAGGTCTCCAAGATGAATAGAGTCTGTCCAAACTTTAACTCCGGGCACATTCCTTGGCCACTTCTAGATTCGAGCCATCAACCTTCCACACACTAGTACTATAATAATACAAATCATGTTTCTATGGTTACCATGTCCTTACCGTGAGAGATGGAGTGTAAAAGGGAGAGTCAAGTCAAAGTTTATTACCCTCAGGGGGCATTTCAAACAGACTGTGTGGGTATAGATACTGCATGGATTGTTCCTGTTAAAGAAACAAAAGGGAGAAACAGAGAAAGAGAGAGATAGAGAGAGAGAGAGAGAAATATGTAATCAGCATAGAATTTTGCACCCACTTTTAAAGGCTCCATGCAAAAGCTGTCACTGCGCTAGATACTTAACTGTATATGGCTATATGCTGGACGTTTGACTTGTGCTCCGAGCACACCATCAACAGAATTTTAAAAAGAAATGTTTTAAATAAGGATCACTAGATTTTAACAGAGATGTCGCCAGTTTGTCGCCATAAGTAGTCACGTAGCATGCATGAGAGACAAAAGCCAGGGATGTCAAAGTCTGTTGCCTTCGGGACGCAACTTGACGCGTCCTCCTGTCTGTTACTTGGTTGCCTGCCTCGTTGAGTCAGCTTCTTAAAGCTCGCGGGAAGCGCGTGCACGCCACGAGGCTGTTTGGCGTCACGATCATAACTTCGCCCGCAGCCATTTTCTTATGCATTCTCTCTCTCTCTCTCTGTGTGATGGGACAGAAACTTCGGTAAGAGTTTCGTTCTCTCTTTGTGATGGCCCATAGGCCTGATTAAGATTTTCGTTCGTTCGTTCGTTCGTTCGTTCTCATCTATGTGTGTAATGGGCCAGTGGTCTGAGTAAGAGTTTCTTCGTTCATTTGTTCTTTATCTCCCTCTCGTTTACCACCGATACAGAACATCGTAGGTTCGGATCCCGTGTCTGGCTCATGCACTTTCTCTGCAAGTGGCACCATCTTTCAGTTTCCTGCCACGTACGCTTCCAACAGTGGTCCTCGACCTCTCCACTCCTTCCCTCTCAAAGATGACCTTTGCTGCTGACGAGGTTAAGCAATAACCAACTGTAGGGCTGCGCGCGAGAAGATCTGCTAGGGTATTATTTTCTGGTCTCCATCTTCTCGTGTGGTGCATATTATCGTGTGTTTGCGGGTGCGCTTTGGATGTTGTTGCACTCAATGGCCTGTGGCGGTCGCGAGGCGCGCCTGCAGCGAAGCAAGAGGCGATACCACCGGTGAAGGGTGTGGATGACACCGCGACAGCAATTTGCAAAGTGACGAGGTCTGCCTGCATGGTCGAGTATTTCCGATGCTCAACCTGGCAAAATACCGTTCCCCTTACTTTACCTCACCTTCCGCCCACTTTTCAAGCTAATTACACTTGCAGTAATAGACATACAGCGCGCGCGTGCCAGCCTTCACACTTACACAGCCATCTCTGTCAGTCAACACAGCATCCTGAACCGCCGAGTTCATCGACAGGTCTCATCAAGGTTGCCCCGCCACCTTTCGTTTTTTGCACGACGAGGCTTGCACGTGGGCCTCGATTTCAACTCAGTGGCTGAACTTCCATTTTTGGGACGTTTCAGCCAATCGCTGTCAAGCGGTGTGACAATCGATAGGTTGGGACTTGCGTTGTTCTGTCCGCCCCGTCACGAAACAGGCACAGGCAGCCACAAGCTACAGATGTTTGGCACCCACCAGACGTCAACCCCTCCACCTCCCTCCAAAAAAAAAAATCCCCAGGAAAAGAAAACGAGCGAGCTTATCTTTCGCGGTAGTCGTTCAGCTTACGTTGCCCTCGCGCGGTTCAGCAAAGCCGAATCAAAACAATGGCAAGGAACTAGTTCAGCCGTCTGCCAAAAATAACAAAAAAAGTTGGGAGGTGGCCTGTTCGCATCAAATCTTGTTCAGATCTTTCTGTGCAAATTACAACTGTTTTGCGAAAATATTTTTTGGGAAACTATCTCCATCGAAATTGAATAAAATACATAACGCAGAAAGCTGCATTAGTTATATCCCACTTTTTTTCCATTCGTCTCGCCCGAATGAGACCGGCATTATTGATACAAAGTGTTAAAGATCATGCCGACGCACGCATATCGCTACCTGTCTGGCGACTGGGCACATGTACACCATCCCTCAATCTCGAAACGTATTCTATCTTTACTCAGTCTACAGGCCGGGTAGAGAGCACGCGCGCGTGCGCATGTTCGAGCATGACATCCGTCGATATCGTTCACTGCTAGTAGCGCTAAGAAGAAACGCCTTTTCCCGTACAGTCTCGAGGACACGTACAGTCTGAAGGTATTTCCTTCTCTCCCCCCACCCCCACTTCCTTCTCTCCCCTCTTCCAGGTCAGCATTCTCCAAGATGGCTACCACAGATTTTACTTTGTCATATTACTATAATTTTCGCCGAAGTACTGTTTACGGGTTGTATGGTCAGTTCCGGGTGTCTGATGCTCTATTTTTCAATGACCGTGATTTGCAGAAGGTGAATTAACGTGACTTAGCATCATTGTTACTATAGATAGACATGACCGTCCCATGTAGCCAATTTCCTTGAGCGATGTGTACTGTCGAGATCGAATATACTTCCCTATATAGGGATAATTTACTGATAATTTACTGATAATTTACTGATAATTTACTGATAATTTACTGTGGTATCAGTTATTATGGTGAGTACGCGCACTTTGTGCCACTCCAAAAACTTACCTACTGTGTCTAATAAATGCTTCAATAGAAGTTTAAAGTTGTAAGGTTACTGAATAGGCCAAAGGCCCATTTCAAGGGAGAAACGAGGGGAGACGGAAACAAACAGGAAATAATGACACCTAAAACATGTTCATTATTACATCATTCACTTGTAAAACCACAGTACCATTTCATAATATCACCTAGTCCTCGGTGAAGGAAAGCTTGCTAAAGCCTTGGTGTGCTACAGTCACATGACAAATTGAACGAGCTTGTACAAACAACTGTGTAATGCTTTGACAGAGAAAACGAGCTGTGCTCTGTCATGCCGATGGTGTGTAGTTAAGTTAGCATAAGCATGGAAGAAAAGGTGATGTCGCACGTGTTATCATCGCTAATAGGACAGGGGTGGGGGTGAATAAACAGTTCTACGGTCAGCCCGCTTTTTCTTGGGGTGGGGTTGGGGGGGGGGACGGAAGACAACCGTAGTGATGGCGGCTGTGTTTAAAACATCGTCGCTGGGTTATCGCAGCAGCTGCTATCATTAGTTCTGATCGATACAAGTTACTGAATCGACCTTGGTAAGTCTGATACTAAACACACAGCGCCTCGGCTGAAGAGAACGGGACGTAACTGGTATGGTCTTACGATCTCACCAGCCATGAATTATTTACCCTGACTCTCCGGCTTGTTGACGATGAACGCACGCATTGTATTGCCTTGCGCTGTTACCATCTGTTATTTAGTTTTTAAAAGCCAACCTGCGAAAGTAAAAAAGTCCGCAGTTTAAAAGAGACCAATAATACGGATGGCGTTATCACTGTATTTATTAGGATCAGCTAAACGTTCGTCGTACACGAAAGGAAATCGGGGGGTTGGCGCCTGTCTAAACAAGCTGCTGGGCTGCTGGCTGCGCAGTCGACACGCGCTCAGACTTGTTCTGCGCATTATGTACGTTAGCCAATGAAATCGCGAGAATAATTTCTGACCCAGTAAGGTCGAGCGGACGACCAATCACAGACTCGGTCTTAAGCACGTGACTGGCGTCCGGCACTGTGGTACTGGCTTCATTTACTACGCTTGCCGAGCGCTTTAAACTCAGAACGCCCCTTGTAGTTCGCATGGTGAGGTTCACATGTGCTTGGTGGATATGTCTGCGACACCCAATGTTAGGCGCCGTCTGTTCGCAGGATCAGGCGGTCGCAGAGAACAGCTTAATGCGTTGCTCGAATCCGTTAATAACATTTCTGCTGCAAGATTTCGAGATCGGTGGAATTTTGATATCATAACGGACACCGCTCTAGAGGGTACCTACAAGTGGAGTTCGCCACGGCCTGCCGACATCCCTGCTGTGTATTCCAGAGGATACGACCACAAATGCAGACGACGTCGGGTGCAGCGCCGAGACCCCGACGAGAATTCTGACAACGGTTCGCGTAGCACGGTGTTGTCGCAGGCACCAGACGTGTCGTGCGTGGAGGTGAAAGTTATGCTTGGGGTTTCGCAGGCATCATGCCCGAATCAGGTCGAGGACGAAACGACACCGCCCAGGAGAACTGATTCGTCTCATCTTGTGGCCAGCAGATTGTCCCACCCGCGCTCGGCTTACGAAGAGAGAGAGGCCGCGCGGGTTCCAGCACCGACCATCCAGACCCGGTTGATAGGTAAGGGGGGTATTGTCAGTCTGTACTGTTGTTGGTTTTACCGCACGCGCAGGAAGCTTGCACTTGCCTGTGTCGCTAGCGCGCGTAGTTGTAACCTTGAGGCCGTGTTGTGGCTGTAGGGGACAACACGAGTTTAGCGGAGGGGTGAACAGATACTTGCACTGTCCGTGGCAAGGCGGGAAGCAGAGGGGAGCAACACATCGGTCATGTGATCGCATCGTGACGTCATGTTGATATTCAAGTCTCTCTCGAAAACGATTACAGGATGAAAGGAGATGTACTCAATTTCTGCAGTAACAATAAACACAATATAGAGCTTCAGTAATCTATAGAGTGTTGAAACGCTGATTTAGAAATCTGTTAATTTGAAGCTGCACTAGGCGAGAAACCGCATAGCTGGCCACGCTCGTGTTGTGACAACGTCACTGTTTACTGACCCTCGCCTCTAGCTCTTCTTTCATTTGTAGATCGTGGCAGCTGTTTTATGTTCTTAATGCAAGCATCGTGGTTATTTTGACGGGATGTGACAGGAAAATCGATAGCCTAATAAAGTAATGGTGGTAATTTGTAGACCAGACTAGTTCGGGAGCAGGTGGAGAGGGGTGGTGAGGGGGTCATCTTTCATTGCAAGCTGCGTGTAGTCATTGTAATCATTTCGCGCTGAAGGCAGTGTAAACGAGTTTCTGTTCGTGCGAGCACGGCGACTGCTCCCTACTTACTACGAAGAGGTGAGAGATCAGGAGCGAGCGGTCAGTGGCTGGCAGACGACGGGGGTTGAAAACGAAAGAAATGGCGAGGGTAATACGTCCCACTGCTTGGCGAAGGGGGAGGCATCGATCGTGTGAGGCTTCGCGTTTGCCTCAAAAGCGCGAAACAGCTGACGATAGGCAGCCTGGAAAGACAAGCTCGGACTTGTCGCCTGTAGCCAGCGCCGTGCGTTTAAATCTCTCGGTCCGACTTGTTCGTCTCGCTGACGGTGCTCTGTGCTTGTCTCTAGACAATGGCAGACTGTTTTCATCAAACTGCTCTTCCTCTTGAAGCTGTCTGGATGCATAGACGACTAAGAAACAGAATAGTCGCGAATAACCAGTCCCATTGAAAACACGACTGCAAGGAGAATGACTCACAGTCACACAGTTTGGCAGTAGCAGCTGTCATCGATTTTTTAAGAGAAAGGACAGACTGCTCTTTGGAGCGGTGGGGAGAATTGTCTGAACAAGAAAATGCGAAGGCGGTGATGAGATGCGCGGTGTTGATTTTGACGACATACTTTCGAGATTTTCGCAAAGTAGCAACGGTTTAGATTCAGTCGTGGATGTGCGTGTGCATGTGCTGATGGGAGGGGACAAAGATTTGCGATGGGGGGTGTTTATATTTTGGGATGTGGAACTTTTCTGTTTAAAGGTGACTCGATTGTCTGCTTTTCGTTTTCAGATTTCTATTCCCAGACAAAAAAGATAAATGCAGCACCTGATGCCGAACCAGCTGTATGCGTTAAAAAGAGACGGACAGATAGCTGAGGTGAGTTCTCTTTTTTTTAAAAAAAAATATATATAATTACGTCTCGAATAACCAAAGGTGCCTTCTACACACCCGTCAATCCCCTAACGTAATTACGCAACACAGCTGCCGGCCTTTTGGCTTGCTCATGCTCAAACTGTCGGACATCTGTCATCAAAGTCGTTGAAATGATCAGCGCTGTTAATGTCACCGATAGAAATGTACGCGCACACACGCACGGATAAGGATCCGGAGAAGAGGGAGAGTTCTTTGAGGCGTGCGTGGGGAGGACTGAGCAGTGTCGGTCGAAAAAAACGTGCGAGAAGGGGTGGGTGGGGGGAAGGTGAGAGCGTTTTCCGGATGACCGAGAAAGCCTGGCGCGAAGTGTCGCCTTTTGATGAACTCTTTCTGTCACTTGTAGATCATCAGTTCAGCTGTCACTTGCACAGCGGGGAGAGATTTATGGGCCACTTGAGGACGACATATCAGCTTGAAGGGACTGCTAGTTTCGGGGGAAGGTTGGAGATGACAGGTGGTTTGGAGCATAAGGTCTTTAATACTACGATGTATTTCCAGTACACTTTAGCCGTACAAAAAGTATTTATCGGTTGTGTGGGGTAGTGCCAAGAAATGATAGAAAAATTGCACAGGATTTTGTTGGGGGTGGGGGATCGGAACGAATTGGACACCACACGTAATGGGGAGAGAATGGAGAGAAATGTAGAACTGCTTGGAAACATAGTGGAAGTTCATCTGTCGTGACAAGATACAGCTTGCGGTTTGCCGGGAAGTTTCTAGGACAAGGGTAGGAGGCACGATAAGCTTCGTGTCAGCTTGCCTCGATTTGAGGACGCAACAGATGGCAGGACGGAAAGCACTGCGCGAGCTTATCATTTTTATATCGCAAACCAAGAAAGCAGAGGCCTTGATTCATATCCTGAGCTTGTTGATTTAAATGTTAGGGCCGCTGCTCATTTACAGGCGCGAGAGGGGGGGGGTTAATGGGTGGGCGAAGAAGTGCATGATCCTGAGAGCATGTGGCAGGAAGTGGACATTGTTAGCCGTGTTTGAGGAAATAGCCACTGATGCGCGTTGTCACTCAAGTCAAAAGAGCACGAGGAGTTTCAGATGACCTCAGATATCGCATTGCGCTCTGCTTAATTGCTGCAGGTCTTAATGAAATAATAAAAGAAGACAAAGCATTGTGAGGCTCTTCGCAATCTGTCCGAGAAAAATATATATTTTTCCCCTTCACCATTGGTTAAAAAATGAATAGTATGCTTACAGAAGGTAGAAAGACGCTGTGGCAATTAGCATCACTTCTCTGTCGCACTTTTATCGGGTATGTTCGATATCAGGACAAAGTTTTAAATGGTGAATTTTGTGCGCAAATGTTCAGTGGTTTTTGGGTTTGATGCTCAGTTAACGCAAGTTTTATTCATGAGAGGTCGGCACTACTGTCGTGCGTGTGCCTTGACGTTGCTGTGGAAAGCACTGGGTCCTTGTGTGTACTGAAGGAGGCTACAGAATGATTTGTGTTCACAGTCGGCAGCCGAGTGAGGAAGAGCAAAGCGAATCATTCAGCTTGTGGTATCGATTCCCGTTACTCAGCAGCTGCACAAGACTGGGCTGAGTCAGGAGGGCCGATTTGTGACCTTTAACCTCTTATGACAATTTAGAATCATACTGTAAGCTTAGATTCAGGAGAGAGGACACCCTACATCTTACAAAGCAGCAGACCATCTGCAAAATATCGACATACGGTGATCACCCCTAGTGTTCTCCAAGTTCTTCTGGCACTTCGATTTTATGCCAGCGGAAGTTTCCAGGATGCTTGTTGCGATCGGGTCCGTGTATTTTTTAAAAAATATTTTGAACGACCACGTGGAGACGAGAGAGTGGGGGGGGGAGAGACGTGATGCAGTTACCACATTCCTTTTTCTGTGGAATTAATATTTTTATCATTTATTCATTCTAGTGCCATAGTGACGGTAGATTAATCTCGGAGGTATGTGCAGGCAACAAGAAAATGGTCCTAGCGTTGAGGCATCTGTCATGACGTCATTACCCGAGTGCATGCACTAACGCCGGGGATTCCTGATGGCTTAATACAATCTCTTTGTTATTTTCCGGCCTAATGCGCACTTGTGAATACTTATGGCGAGTACAGCTGTTGGGCGGGAATAACTAATCGGAGGTCATGTGAGGAGAATCCGCTGTAGTGTCGTATATGTGAACCCAAGCGTCACTTTTCCTTCGAACCCCTCCATGTCCGGACTACCTCGTGCCCGCAACCCGTCTTCCGCCACCTCCCTGTTTCGTACTTATAGAGCTTTCAGACCATCGCTAGCAGCACTCTGCGCGGTACGAACATTTGCATATGATATAGAGATTGTTTACACCCCGCATTCGCTAGACCTGTTGGATGTCGCACAGGCCTGCTAGCTGCAGCAAATATACAAGCCGATGCGTATGCACACTTCTTGTGCCTAGCCTCTTTTTCAGACAAACTAATGCCCCCACCGCCCGAAAACAGTGAATAAGAGGCTCTTACAATTGCCTGCATCGACGCAAGGGCAGATAAGGATGTGAGATTGCCAGGGCTCCCAGTAAACACCAGCGCGCATGCGTACAACGCATTATCACAATATCAGGCGTAGTAACAGTTAACATAATTTTGCAGTGAGCAGTCCCATGAAAATCAGAAAGGAACTTGTATTTTCTACTTACAGTTGTTTTTAACAGCAGAAACTTTAAAAGTAGGCTGTGGATAGCGTCATTGTAAATATCTTTCCCTGCCGTTTAACAGAATTAGTAAATATAACGTCACGGGTTTGGGTCAGTGGTGACTGACTTTTTGGTTTTTCTGTAAAGTACATTTTAGGGTTTGGGTCTTTTAAGGGCTTGACACGACTGTCAATTTGCGCACACCTTTGCGTGAGGATGGCTTCTCACACCCGCTTCTTACTCATCTCTACTCGCTGTCCGGGGCTTAATTTGCATAGAGCTCACTTCACGCCTGCTATCGCTCATCGCCCGCCTCCCCCTGTCTCGTTCTCGCGTTCCCGCACCCCACCCCACCCCCACGTCCATGTAGAGTAGATGGGACAGCGGTTAAGGTGGGGAAAGGGGGTCGAGGGGTGTCGCTAGGGTGAAGTTTGGAGGTCTGAAAATAGCACCGTTGAGAGCTCGGCCACACTCGCACGCCATTGGTCAATTTATGTTTCTGGGTCAGGGGTCGAAGTGCCTGTTGCCGAAAAAGGGCGTTTTCTGGTTGGGTTAGTGTTCTGGCTGGGGGGCCTCACGTTTCACTACGCACGCTTTACAACTTCACTACACAAGCTGTGTGTGTGTACGCACGATTCCCAGCCCGGGGAAAACCTTTCGCTCTTCCTTCTGCACTCGTTTTTGGACGCAGGCGCTCGGCTTGCGTCGGCAGGAGCGGGAGAGAGAATACCTTGGTCATGAAATGCGTGATCTCTCCACACAACGAAGTTTTCAGCATTGATCTTGATACTGTGAACAATATGAGAGCGCTTTTGTTGTGAGAAAGTACAAGTATTATAATTTGTTTGCTGCTGATGAAATTTATGCAGGTAACAATAAAACTAAAAAAAATTCCTCTCCTACCCATTTTAGGATCACAGTTTTTGAAAAGTTAGGTATGAAAGATGTCGACTTGGCCCCTTGGTCTGCCTCAGTAGTATGGTAGCTGTGTCTGTGCATATCCTACAGTCAGTTCACAAGCACCAGAGTGGGTATGCCAGGGGTGGCGACAGCTGCGCCAGTGAAGGCTGCACCAGACAAGGGTCGCTGTTACAGTGTTTGAACAGCATTCATGCTGAGACACTAAAAATAACTCAGTGTTGGCAATCATGGTCCGTTGTCACTAATGGTGGTGGCATGTTGAGAAGTTGTCGGAAGAGAGGTTAATGAATATTAATAACACTGCTTTAGTGTCGCTGGAAGAGGGCTGATAAAAGTAATTTTTTCTCTCGGGGGGGGCTAAGCAAGCATGAAAATAAATTGAAGTGTGATTTATTAGTGGTCACATTGGATATGTGACATTTCTTACTCAGCATGCATAATTAGCGTATAGATGTTGTGTGGATGCATAATCTACCTGTTGTGTCTTCTCAACGAGGGTAGCAGAAATATGAACACGACTCCTACATTTCATGCCACCATCTTTTTTATTTTTTGTTACAGGTTCCTGGTGCGGGCGGCTGGACATGAAGCTGGTTCCCTTGGGTTGTCCATTCTCCATGTCAGCATGACTGGGTATTTCTGCATCTGGGAGAAGACCTGCCCCCAAGAAACCCAGAGTCTGACTTTGGATTTCTTTGTATCCTGAGGTTCTGCATGTCCAAGGACACTGGGGGCAGGAAGGAGACGGTGGAGGTGGGTGGTTTGTAAGCTGCGCAGTTCATGGAGCTGCCATCAGCCGAGGAGCATCGCCTTTTGCAGCGACATCCGTGAGAGCACACCATGCACCCCTGCTTTGACCATCCTTCTATCAGCTGGACAAAGGCCTTGCGCTAGTGTGCAGTTTTGGACATGGTTGAAGGTTTTCTAAGGCTGAATCTAGTCAATGTCATTCACTGCCTTTTGTGGCAGGGATGTCAAGAGACCCTGTCTTTGGACAGAGGCTCAACAAATGAATCATGGACGTGTTGGTTTCTGTGGACAGCAGAAGCAAGTAGTAGATTGTGTCACTCCCTGCCCTTTGACCTCCCAGTTTCAGCCTACCAGTCTTCCCCCAGCTCCAGCGTCCTGTGTCTCTAATGTGTCAGTTTTATATTTTGTAGTTTGTTTTGGGCTAAAGGTGGGGATGCTGACCAAGATGCGTAAAGACTTCCACGATTTGCATCAAGTTGGAACAAACTGCATCAGATGCAGACAACAACAGTGTTCATTTAGAAGTTTTCCATCTGTTTGCTTCTGCTGTGTAAATGAAAAGCTTTTGCAGTGTGAAAGGGATGTCACATGAACAAATATGAACTAGGGGAGAGATATCAGTACAGGCACAAGTGACTGTAATTGGTGTGTGATTGTTGCAGAGAGACATTGCCGACACAGACTGCAAGTGCAAACGTGTGTACATAGTTATAGATAAAAATTACACCATTGAGTAATTTATTACATATTGTGGATGAGAATTTGGAGAGTTGTGTATTGCCCTTTTTTTGTTTTGTTCCCCACCCCCCAAATGCTGCATTTACCTTCCTCACTCTTTTCTAATTTATTTCTTGCCTATTTAAAAAAATTAATACAATCAGTGGGTATTCGAAGTTGATGTGCTACATTACACTGTAAGTTTAGTGACCATGCAACCATTGAGTCATACTTGGATTGAGAAACAACTTTTTCATAAGGGCTGGGTCGCTGTCATGGACAGGAAAGGGGATTGAGAATTTTGTGTACAATTAGAGTAGGGTTCCTGGAACAGTTAAAATCCATATGCAGTTGGCATGCTTCTTGGCTGACCCATTCTGCTGTAAGGACCATTTTCAGATTGCTGTCCAAAAAGTGGAAAAGGCTTTTCACAGATGGGTTTGAAGTTTTCTCCCATGGAAACCATTCTTCTTCATTCATTGATCCCACTCCAGACCTGCTGTAGATGCAGATGAACATGGCTTTGGAGCTTTTTTATGATTTTTGAGTTGGTGGGGGAAGGTCTACTAGGATAGACATTTTAATGAGAAAATTATCATAAACATGGGTTGCACTACATTAGATTACCAGATATGATGTGACAGTTGTAGACAAGTTTGGAGGTAAGGAACTCGCATAGACATGGCCCCCTACCCTCCAGGCTGGTTTTGGAGAGCTTACAGTAGGCACCAGGATGCAGGTGTTGCCGTTTGTTACTTGGAAAGTCAGTTGAACGGATTAATTGTACCCCGAAGGTAAAGGCATATTCATCAGAATGTCTTTATATTTTAAGGTTTCTGTATGGCAAGGTTAGCAGTAATGTTATTGCAGTTACATGAAAGGCTTTAGACCTTCATAGTCACTCCATTTTTTCCCTCCATCACTTGGTGCTCCCTCTGTGAGACCTTCGTGGGCTAGAGTGAATGTCACATGGTGTATTTCCTTAGTGCACCCAGTGAATCGTCCAGTGTCTTGCAGACGAGATATTGTTCTTGAAGGACAAATTTCCCACTATACTACTATGCGAAACTTCGCCAACTTTGAGCTGGTCAGCATAGTCAGAGACATAGTATTGTTTCGGATACATGACATCTTATCACTGTTATAATTTTTTAGGAAATCTTTAGCGACGTTAACAATTTAATTATATTTTAGTGGATTTAGGCTGGTGCCAAGATTAGGGTTTTAACAAGTCTATAGATATTTAAAGAAAAATATGGAGATTTAGTATTTTTATGGACATTTTTACATTTTAACTGATGCTTATTAAGTCTTGCTGTTTGTACATTTTCATTTACTTGTCTGTTCTGTTGATGCTATCTTTCTGTTAGTGCTCATTTCCCCTGGTTTTACTACTGCAGAAGTAAGTTTTGAACCGAGTGTATTTGTAGGTTGAGAGGGAAGTGGTAATGGTGTGTTGGAACACCATTGTTCATTATGTTAATTCCATGAATTCTGTGTGGGGAAGTTGTTAAGTGTGGTTTTTTATATATATAGTAATATAATTTGAGGTGCTTGGGCACCAGATGTGTCTGGCAATGGTGAGGAGGTGAAGGATGATCCTTGTGTCACAGTGGGCTTGTCCCACGTTTCCCTCGCACGTCAAACTTGTTTCATGATCTCGTTCACTCATGCACACATACATGCACACACTCAAACACATCCTGAATGCATGGTTAAAAAACTCGGACAAGGTCTAAAATGTTCTTTGCCATGTACATGAAATTAATAGTAAAGGGCCGTGCAATGACGTATGGCAGCAGATATAAGATCTCTTTCACCCCCATCAGTTTATTTTGGGGGGGTGGGGGGTCAGTAGGGGAAAAAGCAATGACCCTATGTGTGCTTCATGTGATTGCAGCTTTGTAGATGGCATGACTGTGTGGTTTGATATATAAATTTTGACTAAAGTTTCTGAAGATGTGTACATACTGATGAATATTTTGCATAAGGAATGATAATTTAAACTTGTGGATGCTAGTAATCTGTTGGTGCTTGACAACAGAGCGAACTTTGTGCTTCTGAACTTTTTATTAAAATATTGCAGAATAAAAACAAACAAGCTGCCAGATCTTGTGTTGTGCCGTCTTTGTTGTAGTGACAGTATGGTGGTGGTTGTGGAATATGGTGCTTTTTTTTCTGAGGCGAGGGGTTTAGTGTGGTCTTAATTTGTTCAGTGATTGATCTTAATCCATGCCGGTTCTTTTTCTTCGGCAGTAGCTTTAACAGGGACAGAGTATTTTGGGTGTTAACATCTGTGGTTTGAGTGGGTGAGGGTTGGGAGGGTGGGCGGGGCTAGATGACTGATAGCCTCCAGCTGTTTGGCTCTAGGCCACAGGAGGTTAGGTGCACGACAGTCCACTAGATCTCGCCCTGATGCCTACTGTCTCTTCAGCTTGTCACGGGCAACAAATAGTATCCAATGGTGGGATTTTCTGACCCAGGCAACCTCGCAGTAGAACCGAACCCATGACGTCACATGCATGCTTTGAGCGATCGGCCATTTTGAATATGAGAACAGAACGCCGCATGGTTCCAGAGGAATGGTATTATTGGAGGCACAAAAACGCCAAGGAAGAAAAACCACGATGGCCTGCGATTTTTCAGAATGAGGGGAAACAAATTGGAGAAGGAGGGGCATGACATGGATTGTAAATTTCACGTACCCTGTCGCGCTGAATCTATTCCCACAGTGGAGAAAGCTTGCCTGTACAGTTTCGCCACGTCATCGCTCGGAAACGATTGAAGGGATGTGCAAACGCCGCTGTCGTACGGCAGGCAAGAGATCAAAGATTTTGGAGGAAACGCGCTGCCAGTCTTCACCTCAAGCCTGCGGCAATGGGGTTCCGCGACATCAGTCGCTCACGTCCAGAAGCCACAAGCTGGTTTGGAGTTTACTTTCCACGTGAGTCAGAGACTAGATCGTCACCTTAAACTGGGGGATGAACTACAGTGTTTTGGAAAAAATGTATTTTTTGGGGTGTGTGTGAGTGTGTGGTGGTGGTGTGTGTGTGTGTGGGGGGGGGGGGAATAGTTTCTCGTCGTCGATGCGTTGAAACACATCGTCGACAGACTTTTACTCCAGGCAGAGCCATGCCTTTGTATAACCCTTAAGCATTCTGTGCATTCCTAAAGCGGCTTTGATGAGCTCACATACGTAGACCACAAAGTTCGGCGAACTGTAGGACACATTTGTCCAGTTAAACAAGGCCTGAAGGGCTTTGAAATTTGGAAATCCTTTGAAATTTTGGGCAAAATGACCATTCATATGTAAGTCAGCTGTGGGGTGTCTCGCATGAGTTTTGGAACCTATAGTTTCCGTATCGTGGAAAGTACTTTAGAGCCGGTATACCGGTGTAATGCCACGTAAACTTGATGTGTGCACGCGGCACCTTAGCACTATATAGTCAAAGCTGTACGAGGCTTCGTCTGTGCCCTTCCGGTCGTGGTTTTGATCCACGCCTGGCCTCGCCCTTGTGGACTTAACGCGCGTCTTGTATTTTACGTGCGGAGGGGAGTACCTACCCCCCAGCAGTTCAACCCTAGGTCGGATTGCGTGGGCGCACGTATCTCCGGTCCATAAGTAAAGACGCACACAAAATACACAATGCGGACGGGCCATGTGGGCAGTCTTACGGCCAGATACATCGCTGAGCTGGCATGGCGTTTTATCTCCTGCCCACACGTGAGGCTGATCGTAAAACACGCTGGTGAATGGGCTTACGGCCGGTGTTATTACCGAAAGTCCAGATACGAACGCCATGCAACCCAACCCAGCTCTGGACTTGAGCGGAGTTGGCTGGACAAAATATCAGGCTGGAGCGCAGTCACCCAGTAGGAGATGGAGGAATCTGGCACGAAAGGCAGGGGGTAGAACTTTTCACCTGAGTTCCTGTCAGGTGGTGGAGGCGAGAGATTAACCTCTCCCCTGTGACTTCAGGTGAGTCAAAACAAACACAAGCACGACCGCGAGTGGGAGAGGGGAGAGAAGAAAAGTTGGTGCAAGGAGTGGACCCGACCGACAGAACGTACTTGGAAGCTTTTCATTTCGAACAATGACCTGAAAGAGGGAGAGAGAGAGAGAGAGAGAGGTGAGCGTGGGACTGGACGTGATAATATGTAGTAGCAGTCTTTGCTGATGGGCTTGTTCTTTCCGAAGAAGCTGTTTCTAATTTTCTGACTTCCTCGACAGGAACAGATCTGGCTGGGGTCTGCTCGCTGAACATCATGGGTTGCGAGAATCAAGCAAGTGACTGCAGCTTGAAACCATAAACAGGAAACTGGGCCAAGCTACAAGAGACGACGAAATCAACGTTGATTTTCTCTTCCTCCTTTCATAGCTTCCTCCTCTTGTACATGTAGCTTTGTCCAGCTTCCTTTGCACCATCATGGTTTGATACGTCGACAGTCGCTGCATGGTGTGTCCGAACGCCAGGGTTGAACGCACGTGTGAATGATACATATAAATGTCCCAATGATCATTGTCTGTTCCGGGCTTATTTTCTCTTCTACTTTGTTCCTCTTCCTCCCCAGGCTCCCATTTCTCGTCTCCCTCGTCTCCTCTTTCCTACTCCTTTGCCTCTTTCTGCTTCTTCCTCCCCTCTGATCCTTCCTTTTCTTCCTTCTTCCTCCCCTCTGATTCTTCCTTCTTCCTCCTCTTGAATTCAGTTTGCCGGTCGTTTCTTCCTTCTGTCCATTTTTTCCTCCACACAGCGGAAATAATCTTCGTGTCCCCCTCAACTTTTCAAAAGCTTGTCAGCATCGGACTTCTGTTCACAGGACTTCAAGATTTCGCTGCTCTGTACACAAGCTCATGGGTGCAAGCGAAAACTTTCTGCTATACTGAAAACTTTGTTTGTACGCTCTCTCTCTCTTTCTCTCTATCTCATATATATATAAACACACAAAACACACATTTGCAATGAAATGTTTATAAATAACAAATTTAACACTATCGTTAGGTTTCCAGTTCACCACGAGCAGCGGAAGATTTGAAACAAAAGTAAAGCAGGCAGAAAACCTTCGTTTGACATAGAAAAGCCCTGGGGCCATTCAGTACAGCTCGAGACAGTAGATGTATATGATTTCAAAGGACCTTTAAAAAAATGCTAAGCGTCTCGCCGATATCTTTGGCAGCGTTGAGATTTCTAAAGTGGCTAGCGTCTTCGCAACGCGAGCGACTGATGCATTGCATCATGGGTCAGTGGAACTGCGAAATCCAGCACAACTGGGGGGGGGGGGCACTTTTGCGCTAAACGGATTTCCATATAATACGGAAAGTCTTGCACCCATGCAAACTGCTGTTGTATGTAACGATATTGTGCTGCATTAGTTGCCTACAAAAATAAATGTCTTCCTTCTTTCCTTCATTCTCTTTTTCATCTTTTTTACTCTTCTAAACTGCAACATATGGAGGTGGTTGGCCCAGAGGGGTAAACGCGTTTGTTTAATTGTTTTTAACGTCAAAGGCAATCCTCACGACTGGCGAAAATCGAGAGGGTTTAAGTAAGGAAGTGGCAGTTAGGCAGAAAGGAAGAGGGGTCACATGGGTCATGGGAGGAAAAGTGAAGTGCCCCCGTCTTCCAGGGCAGAAATCCAACAGCTACCTGAAAGACTAGCTCTGCCGCACACGAGTCGCGAAAACATGTCTGCCTGGTCCTGACGAACCCAAGTATATAGCAAAGTGTTAAGGGCATGTGTAGATACACCCAGTGAGACTTGAAAACGACTGGAGGTGGAGGAAGTAAAAACCAAGGTCATTTTGCTGGGTTGTTGTTGCTGGTTATGTTGTGATGTTGTGATGTTGTGATGTTGTGAAATACCTGTACTCTCCTCTACCACGATTGCCGCTTTAAATATACAGTTTAATCTATTTTTATTCTAAACAAAAAAGGCCGCTCCACATGATCCCTCATCTTAAGCCAGCTTTAAAAAGAAAAGCCCGCGAAAACTGTTTGGTACAGCATTAACGGAGAGCTGGCTGGGATATCTTAGCAATCACACTCCTCCCCGAGAGAGATGGGCCAGCGGGACAGCAAAAGAGAGCTAAGGGTGGGAACGAGAGAACGAGACAAGGGAAGAATGCAAGCAGGCGGGCAGTTTAAAAACAAACAAAAACAAACAAAAAAAACCTGCTTAGCTTTCATGACAGTTACACATTTAATACGCGTGAAAAGTTGAGTACGGCATCAGTCACGAAGCCTCTCACCTCTATCATCGCCTTCAACCTTCACTGGCCGACTCTCATAAACAGAAGCAGAATTCGCTGTCACCGCTCAAGGACATTTTGTTTTGATATTGTCGCCGGTGGAGTAGGAATTGTAGCTTCTGCTGTTTACAGTTGAGGAGTACTAGGTAAACAAGACAGGACAGCGGGAACTGCCTCCTATAGCTAGTTCTTTTTAAAAAATAGATAGACAGGCCTACAAAGAGACAAAAAAGGCAGGTGAGCAGTAAAATTGACTACCCCACTCAAAGTGTACGCTGTTAAAGCAGGACAGACGATGTTGTTGGCAGGCGCACAGTTCCTTAGTGTAAGTAGTTTTCAGCCAATTCATTTTATAGTTTCAGTCTACAGGGAAGCACTTGGCTACCAGCTCAAGATCACGAACACATGGCTGACGTGGTTTGCGTGTGACCTTCACCTTCAACTTAACTGTGAAGTTCGAAGACATTCTGAGAATGTTGCAGTGCCTGAATCAGATGCTATACCCATGTGTGCTGCTGCTTCTACAGCCTGGGGGAGGATTTCCTACTGGACACAAAGAAGTCGTTTCCTCGCATTAGAACGGGCTTACTCGTCAGTGGTGCAAGATAAAGTTCGCTGTCTTTTCACGTACAGCATTATGCTTGCTGATATAGCCTGAAGCTGTGTGAAAAACAGCATTCAAAAACACAATGATAACAGAAAAACAATACCTGGAAAAACATTTCTGGTGCTTTTTTTCTAACTGCACGCATAAATGCTTGCAACATCGGCTCCACTGTCTGAAAAAAAGTACTTTTGCACAACAGAAACACACGTGTCATGGAGTAGTCGTGGGCGACTATTTGCGTGCGCTTCTCTCCTTGCACGCGCGCTTTAGAAACAAATGTGCGTCGTGCATTCCCCGAAAGTGAATGTCGCCTAAGCGGTCATAGCGGATTTGTTATTGGTAGCACAGATTCAGAGGACACTCAGAAACTGGTCAAAATTTAAAAGGTTAAAGGTTATCCCTCGACTTGCTTTAGGTCATAGGGCAGTGGGGGTGTGTGAGATTCCCCCTTTTCTGTGGGAAAGCATCGTGGGTGGGGGGAACCCATCTTCACCTGCCTGCTTTAGCTCCCCTGACTCATGGAGTCATTCCCAGCTGGGAAGGTCAACTGAGGGAAAGTGTGATTCTGCGCACGCGTATCCAGCCAGCATCTTGAGCATGAAAACGCGCAGAATAACTGGAGCCAATCAAAATACAGTATCACGTAAAATATGCTCATCTCGTAGGGTCACCACTGAAAACCTTGCAGTTTTCTGGAAGATCTTTACTGCCTATACCCCACCCCACCCCTCCCCCAACCCCCACCTATCCCCTACTCCTAGCCCCCACCCTAACCCCACCCCTTCCCCTTCCCCTAAATCCCCCTCCTCTCGGAACATCCCCCTCTCCCTCCCTTCCCCCCGCCCCTTGAAAGACCTTCGAAATATAGCTCGCCATTTGATTGGCTCCGCTTGTTACACATCGTAAATAGAGCTCGTCATTTGATTGGTTCCAGTTGTTCTGCGCGTTTACATGGTGTCTTCGGTGTCGGAGGCCAGCTTTAAAGCCAGTGGCACACGTGGACGCCACAGCAAAAGCACTCTGCAATCCTTCTTTTAAAAAAAACTACCGCGGTAAAATGGACTTGAATCTGCGTGTTCCCATTCTCTAGCAGTCGCCTCTGTAGAACAGCGAGATTTGCGCGAAAGTCGTGACGCCAGCCATAGGAAAGGCGGGAGAGGGGGGGGGGATGTTGCTTAACGTCCAGCCGCAAACTATGTGCGTATCAGGACGGTGTTGCTTAGACAAAGTTTACGTGCTGCTACACGTGGGACTGAAGGCGCAACACGGGCCTCAGTCCCACCCAGTCACATTATACTGACACCGGGCCAACCAGTCCTAGTACTGTTCCCTGTAGTGCCAGGCGTCTGGCAGGGCAGCTACTAGATTGCCAATTTTTAAGTCTTAGGTATGACTCGGCCGGGGCGCGAACCACCGACCTCCCGCCTCGGAAGAGGACGCGTGGACACAGCGTCCTTTGTACTAGTCAGCTTATCGAATGGATCATTGAACAAAGCATCCTTTGTACTATTCAGCTTATCGAATGGATCATTGAACAAAGCCGCCCACAGCGTATGGCAGCCGGGAGGAAAAAGGAGGAAGCGACAGAAACAAACACCGAAATCGAACTTTTTATCCTTAACGGCTGAGGTTTGCCCAGTGGTCCACACAATAACTTGTCTCACGGTAACAGTTCAACAGTTCTGTTATTATTCTAGCATGGGGGTAGGGGAAATCACAGGTACTTAGACACGCGCCACAAGTGCAAAGAAAACCAAGTTTTTTTTTTAAAAGCCAGTCGATAGTAAGTCGTCGTTCACAACGGAGAGCAGAAGGGGAATTGAGAGAGGTGCAAAGCGGGCAGGAAGAGAGGGAAATGAAAACAGCGAGAGAAAGAGAGAGAGAATACGAACCAGAGAAGCTGTTGGTGGAGAGCCTCTCGTAGAGAGATTTCTTCATTTTCCAGCAATACGTAACGCTGCTATGGCTCCTGACAACAGCCCCCCACCCCACCCGCGACACTTACCCCTTCTCGCTCCAGACAGCGACGTCTATATCTGCTCACATCCTTTTGTCGCTCATTGGCTGCGCTAACGCAACGGGACGCCAACCTGCCACTTAATCTCCCCCCCCCCCCCCCCCCCCCCCCCCCCCCCC
>SMGT01004934.1:307943-325153 GCA_004794575.1 Lanistes nyassanus
CCCCCCCCCCCCCCCGCCCACCGCAGTCCTCACGCGGCTCATAAAAAGTGCATTCGAACGACGTCATCTGTTGGGTCGCTGAGTACAGCACGCCATCGCCGGGTTGAATGTGTGTGCAACAGTACAACGTGGATATGCGATGACGACAACCTCCAGTCATGCCACTAACCACAGGGTAGCGGTAGGTCTTGTTTACAGCCACAGCTGTGAGCGCACTCAACCGAAACATCGACAGTGCGTGTTTCGTTTTTCATTGGGCTATACAAATGTAAGTAAAGGGGCTATTTTCAAAACCACCTCTCTCTCTCACACACACACACAGACAGAAAGGCATATGGCCAGTTCCGAACTGGAGTATAAGCCTGTTGGTAAATAAATTCCGAGAAGCGCCATTTTTCAGTCAGATGTTGTTCGTCAGTGTTCATTCTGCCTAGCGGAGGTTGAGGAGATGAGCAACATGCTATATTCACGAAACCCATGACAAAAATACTGCGGAATATTTCATGAGAGTTTCTATGGACTGCGAACCTCTTTGCCTGTGGGAATGAATTTACTATGTAACAGTTTCTCCTTGCCTGTGGCCTTAATAGTCTATTACCCCTTAGCGTGGGTACATATCCCCACATGTGTAGATAAGTATCGTGTATAAATGAACGAGTAGGAGCTGTATGTGTTTATTTATTGACACGTCTTAAATGTAATAAAGTTTCTAAAAATAGACAATATATGCATATTTTAACACGAGCATACAAGTAGTGGGTGTTACTATGTACCCTCTAAACTTGTCCTGTTCAGATATTCTCATACCCTTTTGTTTAAAGCAATAAAATATCAGGCAACATCTTTCGATTTTCCCCTCTTTTTTCTCTGCTGCAATCTCATAGTGATGGACGAAAGGGGTTTTCCAGATAATGCCTCCCGAGAAATGTAAGTAGTTGAAACGGTTCCCGACGTGTTAAAGGTCGAATATGTACAATAAAAGCAGTTTAAGAGTAGGAACTATCTCGTGTCATTTCGCGACACAGGACTTGTTTTCCGCTCACTGCCAAGCATTCCGCAGGCACTGCGTTGCAAGCGAACATGTGAAGGTTGGTTGTCAGCTGGCCAAAGTGACGAGCTGCCTAAGCTGGTGGAGAGAGAGAAGGCGGATAAAAGATGAGAAAAGCGATAGGATGTAATGGGCGAAGACACGTGACGAGCAGGTTACAAATATTTCTCGATGTGTCAAAACATATCCAGAAGAAGCACAGGGAATTTAAAGACACGTCACAACAGTTACAGCGAACGTCACGTTCTCTAACAACATGGCTCTTTTCGATGAAGAATTAATTACTCTCCGGAAAACTTCTCGCCGTTATTTTAGTGCAAATTCGCATCTGTGATGAAACATTCGATCCAGTTACAGTGATCAAATTATATTTTGTTGCAAACGGATGGACTAGCTTTTTATGCTTGCATTCATCCGACTGAGTTGCGCCGTGTGAAGCCCGGATACATCTCTACATCCCAAATGTAGATGACAGATGATGCGAAGGGAAGACGCTGCCGCGAGCTGCTGATCTGGCACAACATTGTCAGTACGCATGCTAGCTGTGTGCGAAGGACAGAAAATTCTCGAGGTATTGTAGCAGTTCCGAGACACGTATGTTAGAAATATTTGTCTCTCGTGGAACTCTCATTTGTTTTTTCTTTCTAGGCCATAACTCTGTAAACACCGTGAAGATATAAGATACAACCCACCTACTCACACACATGGGCGCGCACGGACGCACACAGTTTTATTGGAGGGGAGGGGGTGGGTGCGTAAGTTTGTGTTTGTGTGTATGACAGAGAGAGAGGTTCCAACTAGATTTCGAGACAGGGCACAATACATTTAAAAAATGCAAAGCATCGACACTCTACGACAGCTAAATTACAAGTACTCACGTACGTGACCTGCATGTAGACAGTCACAGTACTAGCACGTGACATCTAGGAATAGAAACGCACCCCTCTCTCTTTAAAAAAAAACAACTCGAGAGTTAAAACTTAGTGGAAAGATGCCACTGTACGTGACATAATATGTAGCCCCCACCATCCATATGTGCTTTTCGTATATCAAAGATCAACTGTCTCTCAGTTCTCTTTCTTTCATTCACACACTCACGCAAGCACGCACGCACGCACGCACGCTAGATCCTGGTTCTGGATCGTCATTATGCACTCCCTTGTAACTTGTGGTTAAATAAAACCTTGTGTTATCTGCTCTTGATCTAGTGCAACCAGCAATCTTATGCCCTGGCCGAGGTTCAGAGGTCAGGAGTCAGAGCGTGCAAATCCGTCCTAGACCATCCTGTAGATGCAGTCGCCTATACTTAGTACTTTATGCAAACTTGCTTCGCTAGCCACTCGTGTAGATAAATTTGCTCAATACGCATTGAATTTGAGAGGCGGATCTTCTCTCATTTCCGTCTGCGATCTTTTAGTTTGGCGACATCCCAGTGCTGACGTCATATATATATATATATGGGGTGGGGGAAGGAGTGTGTGCGTGCGTGCAGGTGACAGATAATAGTAATGGAGGCGAGAGCTGTGGATGTCACGAGATAAACATCCACAGCCTTAACGAGTTCAACGGAAACCCATTGCTTGAACTAGTCACTTCGGTGAACAGAGCGTCAAGTACAGAGGGCTGCCGGTTCGAATCCACAAAACGATGATGCAGCAGGGAGTACACACGCAATTAATCCAACCGTGAAACTGCCCCTCGACAATCACCATCTTGCTACAGCTGCCAGTCTCCGGAATATTTCAGTGCGTAATTCAGTAATAGCTACCCCATCCCCCCATAATGCAAAATCACTGCTAAGTACTTTCCTCTAACAAGCCAGCCAGACAAGAAGGATCTGAACACGACTCAAGCAGTTCAGCCATGTGGAAGGAACACGAGTGGGAAGGCAGTCGTCTGACCAACGTTAAACACAAGCGATTTCAGCTCGTACAAAGTGATCAAAGCGTGGGTGTGTGTGCAGACACCTGTGCGTGCGTAGCTGAGGAGAAGCTGTGGTAGGAAAAACCATCGATCAGATCGGGGAAGACTAGTTGCTTGTGATCATGACCCCTGGGTTTGTTCTCCGCCAGCGGTTCAGTTCGACCGAGCCGACCCGCGCGAGATACGGGCTTGTCACTCATTAAGGACCGCGAGTGTCAATTTCCTACCCACGTGACCAAACTCCTGGCCGTTGAGTCCCAACGTTGGACGCGTTAAGGGCGCTCTGCATGGCAACCGTATCGACTGCATCTCCGTTGCCATGGGTAACCCTCAAAACACCATCACCCGCCGGACGGGCGGCCAGCGCCGAAAGGTCAACCCTGTGCACGCAACACGTGCGCGCGCGCGCCAACAACGCGCACGTACATGCACGCGGCCTCCCACGATGACAACTGTACACGCCTTTGCCTAAAAGTAGATTATCGCTGTCGCAGCGCTTCCCCTAACGGATAAGACAATGGGTGATAATATGCGACACAGCGATGTACAAGGGCTTCGAAACAGGAAAAATAATATCTTTTCTTTGACCTGCACTTAACCTTTTATTTTTACATGGACTGTATGAATTTTTACATTGTCGATCTCTATTTGGTCGTTGCTCAAATTCTATCCAACCATTCATCCCTAACATGGAATTTGTTCTTGAACTTAGCTCAAACGTGTACTGCTACACAGGTGAGTGGCCGGCGGGTGTGAGCAAAATGTGCGGGACTGTCGCTCAGTGAGCTATCGGGGAGCCCTGAGCTTCGCGACCTCGACTGAACTGACGCGCGTTATGGTCGCAGCACGTGCAGACATGCAACAGTCAAACTTTCTGCGACCTCCTGTTGCTTGTAAATGGCTGTCGCCTCGTGACGTTTACTTGTTTGGGATAGCTGGGGATTCCGTTTCCGACTTTCTGCTACTTGACATTTGCCGATTGCATTGTCTTTCTGCATGTGGTTGTATCTGCTTACGACTGTAGTCTACTTGTGACTACATCTGCTGATTACTTTTGTCTTCAAATCGGACTGCCTAGGACTACGTCAACGATTGTACGTGCACAGACGCATCTTCGTAGACGCGGTGGGCGTTGCCAGATTGATTGATTGATTGGCACAAGTTTTTAAAGTTTTGACCTTTGGACCAGTCCTCGAAGAGTTATGTATACGTAAAATCAGCTGTAACCCGATGGCGCTGTAGGACACAACTGTAGCTCTGCTTTTGTCATCTTCTTCGCCGAGACATTTTGACTGGACTGATCACATGTTACCCGCCTGCACCTCCCTCCGACGTCCTGCGTTTGACTGGCTTTATCAAAGCATTTGGATTGATTATAACTGATCGCGTTCAGGTTCGAAGCCTGGCTTTGTGTGCATTCTACAGGTAGGCTAACGATGCTCAAAGGTTATTTAATGCTTATCAAATACTGGAATTTCTTTGAGTGAGTGAGTGAGTGACTCAGTCAGTCAGTCAGTCAGTCCACCCGTCCGTCCACCTACGTTCCAACTTTCATCAAACATTGCTTCATGTTTTTTTTAACGAGGCCAAATTGTAACCTTAAAGGCAGTATCCTTCAACAACGTTGAACATTACATGTATATTGTTCTCACAAGTGATCATTAGGAGCACAGCAGGAATACGTTGGGCAGCACGTGAAAAAAATAATAAATAACCAGAGCTATCTCCGTTCTCTACTTTCCTTGCCATTGCACAAGCATGTGAACCCTAGGTCGTTGTCCTCAACTGACCTTCATCGTGTGGGTAGTGGTTCACATACTTATGATATACAGCGGTATCTCTGTCTCCCTCGCTCTTCCTCCCCTCGTCCCTTCCTCCCCTCCCCCTCTCTCTGTGCGTTCCTGCTCACGTGCGTCTGTGTGTCTGTGTGTGTGTGCTCGCACGCGTCTGTGTGCTTGTTTGTATGCGCATGCGTGCGTGCGGGTTCAGCTTTCTGTAAGCATTGCCCCAAGGCGACGCAGTATCAACGGGATCTGTCAGGGCTTTCCAGTAGCTGGCTGCCGGGCACATCATTCGTCGGAGTGAGTAGTGATCAACGACACCTGGCGGGACTGGGTGAGAGTGGAGGTTGGGAGGGGAACGGAAGAGGGGAGGAAGGGCACACCAAATGCGTATTAGTAGGTCCCTAGGTAGGGCAGTCTTTTGATTGCAGTTAATGTGAAACGGTGGTTCTGTAACTTACATTCGTGGTCTTATACGCGCACGCACGTACGTGGTTTTGAATATTTTGTAAGTGCAAAGTTTTTTTTAAAAAGTTTCTGAGAATACTCAAGTCTACCGTTTAAAACGAGATTTAGCCCATCGAGAGAGAGAGAGAGATCTGTAAGGAATGATATAAAGGTGTGTATTCGGAACACGTCAGTGCGTAAGCTTCCAAAATAGCTCTTGCCGCCATCCAAGGCGTGTCTACTTACCAGCCTCCTCCTCCTCGGCCACCCGCCACCCTCCACATCCCCCCCCCCCTGCGCTGTCCTTTCCACCGTGAGTGGCCGTACATCGCCTTGCAGCTGAGCAAGACCCTGTGCGGTGTGGGGAGAGGGGAGGGGGTAGGGTAAGCCGTCACGCTGAACGCGGAACCACAGGGTGGGTGCGCGCGCGCGCGCGTGCGGTGACGAAGTCAGTTTCATATTTGTCGCAGCTGCGAAAAGTGAGTCACGAGTGGCTCCCGATTTAGAACCGGGAAACCTTGGCATTCCTCTCACCTCCCCGTTTTGGCGCGAAAACCTCAGGAAATTCCACCGTACGCTCTACGCTGCACCCCCCGCCCCCCTCCCCCCCGGCTTGGCTTAGTAGTTCGTGGTAGTTCGGTGTGTGTTCGAGCACGTTGTAGGCCAGAGTGAGGGATGGGCCGGGCGTGGACAGCAGGAGTAGGTAAACGAAACGAGCAATCGCACGCTCCAGGAAATACGTGTTTATATATACATATGTAAATAAATAACTGATCTAAATTTCAAGATTATTTCTTTTTTTAAAATCCCAGTTTCCTGCTTTTTCTGCTCCTCCTCCGATACCTTCCCTGTTGTAGATTCTTCCTGATAGAAACGCCCCCGGCGGTGACCTTCACGTGCGGGGGCAGGGAGGGTAGTCCATAGCCGTACCAGCAAGTGTACGCGCGACCCCGAGTGCCCAGCTTGGCGCCGGAACCACGGCTCCGATTTCATCACTCTGTTGTCGTCAGCGCGCCATCCAGTGGTGACCTAACTGCGGGCAAGGCCGGGACTTGACCTTCGTAAGCTGACAAGGGCAAAGGACGTCAAGCTTAATGGCTTGACTTAATGGCTTGACTTAATGGTTTAAGCAGGACGCTTCACTGACTTAGAAGTACAAAGGTTTACACAGTACGGAGTTACAAGTACAGAGCCAGGACACTTCACAGAGTACAGAATCAAGGAACTTCAAGCACAAGTACAGATCGAAGCAGGACACTTCACACAGTTACAAGTATTAGGCAGGACACCACAGAGTTAGATGTACAGAGGCAGGACACTTCACACAGAAGTACGGAGGCAGGATATAAACTTCGCAGTTAGAAGTACAGAGGCAGGACACTTCACACAGTTACAAGTATTAGGCAGGACACCACAGAGTTAGAAGTACAGAGGCAGGACACTTCACAGAGTTAGAAGCACAGAGGCAGGACACTTCACAGAGAAGTACAGAGGCAGGACGCTTCACAGATAGAAGTCTGATCACCCTAGCATCTCGGTCGCTGTCTGTATTTTTGAGTATCTTCTCTCATCTTCTTCCAAGCTACATCTGAAGGTTTGTGTGTGCACGTGGGCCTCAGTGCATCAGACGGGCGGACGGGGGGACGGACGGACAGTCGCATTCTTGACAACGTCTGCGTAAGTTCTGCATGAGATCATTTTTCTGTAAAAGTCTTTGCTCTCAGCACTCTCAATAGTTTCATGCGAAGCACGTGACCAATATGTTTAGTTCCATCCCGTCTTATCTCGGGTTTCCTGCGCCAGCCTCTCTGCCACAAGAATGCATTAGCCGCTTAAAAGGTAATCTTCTGAAGCAGGATCCAGTAGTAAATTTCCAAACATTTACGACTGATTAACAATCAAAAGTCGTGTTTGGAATGTAGCAGGAGATTACAAATTTGTGATGTATGTTGGCCGCGTTCCTCAGGCGAAACTGAGAGGACCTTCTCGCGAGAATTTTCTCAATCCTTTCATTTTCCCCTAACTCACCCTCACATTCCAGCAACGCATTCCAGCGCAAGCATTATCTTAATCTTTTGCACCGTTCTGTCGTACGCATTTCTGGCCCCGGGGTGCAAACACAGCTTAAGCACATGATGTAATATTTTAGACGCTGATGCTATTAGCTCACTCGTTTGGCGGGATCATGAGATAGGAAAGTACGATTCAGGGGGATTCCCCTCCCTGAATGTTCAACTGCTCAGCCATGTTATGTTGTAACGCCAACCTGTCGAAGGAGGCGTAGCGATTACTCAGAGGGGTGTGCCGTTTTAGGCCAATAGTTTTCTTCCTGCTCTGCATTTTATTATGCGGTAGTTTTAGAAGCAAGAAGCCGTCGTGCACAATCAGGATCAGGATTTTTACTTTTCTTTTGGCGCCAAGAAATACCTGACTGCGTTAACCGAGAAATTATGCGGGCGCATATTTTCTTTTACCCCCTAAAAGCTGGGAAAAAATCCCGCTAGTCAATGCAAAGATGCGCAACTGACTTTCGTTACATACCAGGCCATACCAGGCCGCCGCAAATCATTTCCACTACGATGTAGTACTCTAAGAATCTTGAAACCTGGGAAACCAGAGCTCAATCTCTAATTTGCCGTAACAGCTTTGCAGAGGATCTGTGGTGAAAACAAGTTTCTAACAGGGTACAAACTCAGACTGAGAGAGAGCTTCCAACGAAGCTGGCACGAGAAACTTGAGGATAGCTCTCGGTACAATGTGTACGGTGCATATTCGGCCAGCCTTGATAGAGAAAAATACTTTGATGTCATACGCGTATCCTATGTCCGTCATATTAACACCAAATTTAGATTAGGCCTCCTGTCCATAAAAGCAAATCAGTTGTACTGTACAAAGGCCAGCGAGGAATATTTTAAAAAATGTCCTTTATGTAACCTAAATTTGCTACTGAAGAGGAGTACCACTTGTTATTTTCGTGCCTGTGTTACGAGGAGCTCAGAATGAGATTCCTTTTCATCAACCACAACCTTTTTCAATTTGCCAGTTAACGTTTAGATCAGACACCCTAAACGCAAACCCATCCTGTCCCTACAGCAAGATTTGTTTTCTACTCTATAAAATTCAGGCAAAACTTACTGTGTGGAGAAAGCGAATAAAGTACCTCTGGCTCACAACAGTCAGTACTGTAATTTTTTAAAAATAAGTTAGAGTGAGTCAGCACGAAGCCACCTGATCATGCTGAAGTGTGGCTGTGGCCATATCTTTTACCTCAAGCCGCACACAATGTCACTGAGCAAGTGAAAGTGTGCGGATGAATTTAGGATTTTGTATCATTGAGTATATGCTCCTTCCTTTGAAAGGATTGTGTTGTCCACAAAGTAAAGTTCAAAGTTTCAAAGTATTTGTACGGCTCCGAAAAATTTCCTAACGTTTCTGATCTTTGCCCATTAATATTTGTATAATGAAAGGGTTAGAGTTATGCATGACTCCATGAGTCCACGCATGAGTGACTGTACACACATATTTTCTATATTGTGGACATTGTATAACTTACAAAATAAAAGTTTAAAAAACGGCGCCCATTCGAAAATATGAAATAAATCACTTTTTGTTTTTGAATCGAATACGATCTTTGCGTTGATTCGAAATCGAATCAAATGTGGAAGCCTCCATGAGCCTAGGGATAGCTTGTGGCTGGAGTTCAATGAAATCTTGCCGTAGACGCTTGGGGTGTCCTCATAGCTGTAAGGGAAGTGAAGAGAGAGAGAGACGGACACACTAGCGAACACAAGGATGGAAGGATAGACTGGTAGACAAAATCAGACAGGTATGCAAATAGGCGCAGAGAGAGAGAGAGAGAGAGTGACAGAGAGTGAGAGAGAGAGGGAGGGGGATTGAGAGATGACATACATGTACACTATGCAAGTAGGCGCCCAGAGGGAGACCGAGAGACGAGAGAGAGAGAGAGAGAGACTATTTCAGGACACACGTAAGCGAGCCCGTAAGCTTCCAAAATAGCTCCAGTCGGCAGACGTGTCTAGACTTGCCGCTCTCTCCCCCATCCCCATCCCCTACGTCCCACTTTCCCCCCCGTTTTGTAGTAAGGAGGAACAGTGGCCTGTATCAAGTCTCATCTTTACACAGTGTGGAGGGTGGGTGTGGGCCTGTGGGGGAATAGGCTAAGGCTGTAGAGCTAAAGTCGAGAGTGACGTGACACTTGAAGTGCGCTCCATGGCCACCCGCTGTTGAGCTCTAGGCGGATGGGTTTGCTGGGGGGTGGGGGTGGGGGGTTACTGCATTTTTTGTTTTAACGTACAAAATGTTCGACCCCCATCAGGGAATTTAGTCGGAAACAAAGGCACCTCACTCTCAACCAGGAAGAAGTCTATAGTTCGTGTTACTCAGTCGCTAAGTTGTTTGCACAAGCGTTCTTGTTATCTGCCTATACACACCTAAAAATCGTTTTCACCTTTGACCTCTCTCTTCTGTCTCTCGCTCACCTCGTTCTCTCAACTCTTTCCTTCACCTCCTTCACCAACCATCTCTCTGCCCGATAAAGTAGGTTAACAATTTTGATGGGCCGTTTCTTTCTTTCTTTTTTTCTTTCTTTCCCACACGAAACCTCTCCGGACTGGCTTTGGCGACAGGTCAGGTGTCCCCGGCATCCACATTCAGTTTCGATAGAAGGACACTTTTTTACCTGAGGCGGCCACAGCACGTGCGTGTCCAGCCAGGCCTGAGTGACGTCTTTCATCTTCTGGTCGTCTGTTGCTGGACAATTTCAACTTCAAAGCCGAGCGGGCGCCGAAAAGGCCACAATAAGTCTGCCATGTGATTGACGGTTAGTTTGAGACAGGAGTATGGGAGGGAGGAGAGAGGGAGGGGGTAGTGGCTGTGTAGAGGAGAACTACATGGGGACTAAGCAGGGAGAGAGAAAAAAGAGAAAGAAAAGAGTTTTAAATGAGAAACGAATCTAGCAGGTACTTATTTCTTCTGCTTTAGATATAAATATTAAGGTGGTTACCATCTTTCTCTCTCTCTCACACACACACACAAGAATGAACTAACGAACACGCAAACAAACAAACCAAAAACAGAAAATATCCCACAAAATGGACAATAATCCCACTTGTGTACTGTACAATAGCAGGTTTCAACAAGCCCGTAAAACATGCGAACGACTACATAAAACTATGTGAGCCTTGGTTACAGTTTTTGTTTCTCTGACAAAATGTCGACTAGGTAGATCCTGATTGTTTACTTATTACTGAAGACATAGGAATGATAAACCTGAAAGTATGTTCTGTTCTTTATGTAAAGACAGAAGGAAGTGAAATCTGTTGTGTACTCTGCTGCCCAGATCACGACGAATTAAGAAAACGTTTCATCTCACCAAAATATTACAGATCTTCGAGTGTTTTTTTTTCTTTTTTTTATTACTATCATCAGACAATGACGGAATTGTTTTACCTTTTATGTACCTCACATATATAATAAAAGATGGCCGTATACCTGTATTACATTTTTTATGTATCTATTGCATAACCTATGCTCGGTTCCCATTAAGGGGGGGGGGGCGTCGAAAAAAAAGAAACAGCCCGAAACTGCCTGGAAACTGCCTGGAAACTGCCTTTAAAAATGCAAATATTGGTTTGGGTATGAGGGAAGGAGAGATGTCAAGTCGGGACCGCTTGCACTATCCCTTAAGGGTGTTTTATAGGACACATAACATTTAGGACGGCGCTCCATTGAAAAATAACTATTATGAACGCAAGCAATTAAGGAATGATATATAACCGTCTTTCACAGACAGAAATATATAGGTCACCGCATTTGTAATGAAGACCATTATATATCTCTCTCTGCCTTACGCCAACAATGAAATTTACACATGTACGAACTGTTTTCTCACATGCACATGTTGCTTTGCTTTTCTGAGCTTCGGAGCGACTAAAGGGTGTTGAGCAGGTAGCCGACAATTTTTTTTTCAAAGCTGAAACACCCCGACCTCTAGAAGGCATCCCGCGCCTGTTACACAATTTTCCTCATCCATGCAACCCAGCCCTCAGTCCCTGTCAGTTTCTACCACTGATGGTCTCTACCCAGAATACATGCGAAAGGGTAGCCCGGCCCCGTATGCATGCAGGCGGTACAAAATTTATTCCCGGATGGTGGATTTTTTTCTGCGTCTGAAAACTCTGTTTCGTCAAATTGGAATAAGCTATTCGCTCCTGTAAGACCGAATAACCTAATCATATAATTATTACACAATAACTAGCGAAAAATAAGCTATTCGATTTTTGTGCCTGGGAAATTCAAGGAACTTATTCCTGTCATGGCAGATATTATGGAATAAGTAAACTATTCGGGTTTGTTGCACAAGGGGCCAGACAGATATGTATTAATCTTATACATGTAACAACACAAGCGAACACGTACTTTAATAGGCACTCCATGTTTCGACTATCTGCTTTTTAAACTGTGTAGCCTTCATCATCGGCTAGTGTCGTCTCCCCCGCTATCCTGGTTGTGCACACAGGTGACATTATCTGGCCCGTTCTCGTGTAAAGGAGGGTGAGTCGGTGTGATAATATATGTCACTTTCGTGTCACGGTCTGAACGTACGTCTGTCACGTGACAACCGCAGCAACATTTGCGCGGGAAAGCTACCCTAAGCTGCGCTGCTGGCGGTGCAGCCACCGGAATGAGCGGTGAGCGGGGTGAATGGAGGGACCAGGCGGGGTGGGGGTGGAATCAAGGTAAGTAGGTAGACAGGCGTGATTATTCAAACCGAGTCACTTCTGTATGGATGTGTCGTTTGCTGCAGGTGACGCGAACAGGAAACGTCGGTTGGGGAGTTCGCTAACTGGAACCCCATGAGAGAGAGAGAGATGGAAAGAGAGAGAGGGAAAGAGAGAAGCAGAAAGCCCCCTCACGAACGGAGGGACCAACACGTGACAGGTGGGTTAGGACGGAGGGGGTCGGGACGTGCAGACTCAATTACTTCTGTCCTCTACTCTTTTTCTCCGTGGGTGCGTGGGTGAACAAGTAATGAAGATGAAAACACGAACTATTAATTTAAATTGCTTGTTTAGGTCACGGCGCCGCCCAGGCTTTTTTTTTTAAACAAAGGATACTGAATGACAGCTAATGGCACAGTCTTTTCTGTAGGTCTTTTTCTTCAATTGTTTCTTATGTTTAAATTCCGTTCCCTTCTTTCTTTGGAAATTTTGTCAACGGAATACAGAAGGAGCAGGGTTCATCAAGAGTTTGTCACCTGTGGCGCCTATTATGGGGTGCCTACACACTAAACATCTTTGTCGTTGGTCTATGTGCCTGGTCACGTTTCCCAAACACGCCTGCCTCAGTCTCTTGCCCTCGTGCCATTACCCTCGACGTGTGTGATGGACCTCAGAGGTTCCTTAGGTTCACAGCTGAGGTGGTCAGCCTTGGTTATAATACACGGTGAAGTGGCCGTGGCTGCGTGACAGTATCTCACTTGCTTTGCGGTACATGGCTGCAGCTTTATGAGAGGGAAGGGGGATGTGGGTCAGGGGAGTGAATGAACTCATCGGACAGTATCCTTTTGGTCTGTATGTCTGGGATTTAAATCCCTGTCTGGGAATTCCGAAGTTCTATTCATTGTCCTGGGTTGAGAGAGAGCCGAAAGGTGGGATCAGACTGATTTTCCTTCGAGTTCATTAATGCCGCCCGTACTTCTGTCTGGTTTATCGTGTTTATCTTCAACCTGTTTTGTTCAAAGCACATTTCATGTCCGTCCGTCCGTCCGTCCGTCCGTCCGTCGTCTGTCTGTTTTGCACAGTATCCCCGTGTTTTCTTCTCCTTCTCTCTTCTTGTCTTTTCCACACACTCGCGCGCACACGAACACACACACACACACACGCACGCACGCACGCACGCACGCACGCACGCACGCACGCACGCAGAATTTAAATAGATTTCTATGCAGTGTTTCAGAAAAAAGAAGCTGAGAAGCTATACTGTTCCCAATTTGTCAATTGAGTAATGCACTTGCTAAGCGAGTGGTGGAAAGTTATTCTGTGTGAACAGCTGAACGCACTGAGAGCCCCGCCATGACGTCACAGAGGTGAACGAAGTTTGCGTGGGCCTGTCGACATGCGGTGGGGGAAGTCATGACGAATGTGGGCCTGCCCAAACCCGAAGAGAGTTCTGTGTTGATCGTGGCGCATTCTTTCGTTGTAAGCATAACAGTTGAAACCTACAAACGAAGAGATGGCAGGTGTAGCTATATATTTCTCCGCCCAGCCCCACGGGGGCCTGGATAGCTCAGTTGGTAGAGCTGCGGACTAGCAGATGGAAGGTTGCTGGTTCGAATCCTGGTGTGGCCAAGGATTATTTCCTGGAGTTAAAAACATTGTGCAAACTCCATTCGGCCATTTCCCCGCACATTAAACTGCCTGTCCGCACTGGCAGCATCTTACTGCAGCTATCAGTCTGGTGGTTCTTTCAGTGCATAGCTTAGTAATAAGACCCCATCCCCCATAGTGCGAAATCACCGCGAGGTGGAAGCACTGTCCTTCTAAATAACCACCACCACACCACCACAGCGTCCCAGTCCGGCTGTAGAAGTACAACCACCGCACCCATCACTGTCCTTGCTTCGCTAGTTGTTACACCGCCCCTCAGTGTAGTTCTGCACCACAAACGGCATCAACCTCCGACACAAGCCGGGAGGGTTTGGGAGGATTCAAATCTCTCTTCGTTTCCGACACAGTCGCCCACTCAGACTCTACATTAATTGGTGAACTTCAATGTCTTGAAAATTAGACAACAGACGAACAAGCTACGTAGAAGTGGGTGGTAGAGCTTTGCTTTGGCTTAGAATCATTTATTTTTAATCTGTAGGAAACGGCACCTGATTGAAAGCGTGTTTGCCATTGTTAAAAATAAAAAGTGTTTTTTTTTTGCACACAGTTTCCGACAGTTAGCTAAAGTCCTCGTAAAAGTGCCGAATTTTTCCTCTATCTGGGAATCAAGGAAACTCACCTGAGCCAGTCTTTCCTAGTTGCTGACAGGAGCAAAGAATGTTTTTTTTTTTTTTTGTCAGATAACGTCTGCTGACGGCGACATGTCAAGGAATTAACGCGAGGGGACGCAGCCTATTTTTGGCTGAGGAAGGACAAGCAAAAGCCTCTGTGTACAATTTTCAGGTCAAGAAAACAGATTTGCTGGTAAGGGAAACGCCATTTTGTTTTCGGAATGTTTTGTTAATGCAAAGTTTGTTGTTCAATTTTTTTTGTCGTTGTTGTCAAAGGTAAGCGCATGTATTTATCCATCTTGTGTCGTCTGATTCTTCTATAGCCAGTCTTCCGAGTTTTTAAAGATCATGTGCCGACAGACAGCACGTAATGGTGGTTTTTTTCTGTGGTCATTGTTCGTTCGTTCATTCGTTCATTTTCTAGTTTGTTTGATGTTCTCCCCGAGCCAGCCGCTAGGTAAGGCTATGTCAGTTTGAGCAGCCGCCCTGCAGACAGGCGTCCCACACAAAGGAAACTGTGTTGGAGAAAAAAATCTGAACCCTGAGACCCACGATCCTCACTGGCTCAATTCAAAACGTTGACCGTTGGGCCACCAGACAACGTTTTCAAGGCTCATCACTGCATGTCAGCAGACGTTACTTGGGCACTGATTCCAAGAGTCGGCACTGTCACCCCCACAGCCTAACGAACTCAGACGACTGACTACACTGTGTGTTCCAGGGCCAATACAGACGGGTTAAAGGGACTTTCATTTTGTCTAGCATCGAAGCATTTCACCCGCGTCTCCGTAATGTCTCTAGTATTTCTAAGGTTACTATCTATAGTCTCGAGATTTTGAAAAGAAACCTCGTCGAGGCTGCAAGTTATAAGCTCTGAGTTGCATTCGCCCACCCACTGGGCCAACTCCCCTCTTTCCTCGAAACCAAGCGTCTTTGAGTTAAACTGAATCTCGGCGTGACGTTATTTGTTTCACCAGATGCCCTAAGTGACCTTGACTTGTCCTGTTTCCTCGAACTGTCGCCCACACTTGTCCGAGTGCCGCAATCTCAGTAGCTCGAGTGTCCCAGCGCTGTCAGCGGCTTCACGAGACGTCATCGAGATGTCACAGTTCGCAGTGCTTGATGCTAGTTTCGGTCAGACCGCGTGCGGGCGGTATGAACTGTTGGAACTGAAGACGTCATTCATCTAGAGTGAAAAACTGTAATCCAAACGTGGCTGTGACCGACACTGGCTAACGCGGCAGTGGAAAGAAAAGGACTTCAGACTGTGATAGAATATATACACATACAAAAACACACACATACAAACATGCACACACATACACAGACGCGCACACGCACACAGAGAGAGGTGAAGTAGTGGGCGGGGACTCTGGTAATAAAGGGACATAACCTACTAGCCTGCCATCGACTTCACAAGGACTTGAAGCGGTCTCTGGCTGTGGCCTCAGGTTTTAGCAAGTTGAGGGAGTGGCTGGGCAGTGGTGGGTGGAGAACTAGTTCAGGCTCCTACGTATAGACAAACGTGTAATCGGCTTTGGAGAGGAGGAAATCCCCCCCCCCCCCCGTAACTGGGGGTTCTCATCTGTTATCAGCTGACTTTTCGCTTAATACTTCATCCCTTCCTGTGGTTGTTAGTCTACCCAACATGCGGTTTCACATTATTTACACGGAAGTTTGTCTACAAAGAAGTGTATGTGTATTTTCATCTCTCCGTGTCTTGTCTCCACCTTCCACCCTTATATTTTAATTCTTCTCTGCTTTTTTTCTCTTTCTTTCTTTCAAAACTGCAGTAGATTACAGCCACTGCTATCGAGTTCAGTGGATTAGGAGTCGAAAAAACCCACGGCTCATTTCGGCTGCTCGATGATAGCAAGGGAAATGTGAGTGTTGAGAAGGATTTGTGTCGTTATCGTTTCCAATAGATAATATTTTCATCCCTGTGATGCTAAGCCCTGTGGGTGGGTGGAGGGAAAGATGATGCTACATGCCAGCCTCTCCTCTTTCACCGGAAAAGCTTGCGCCAAGCCTCCACTTGTGGCTGTGCAATCAGTGCCGACTGTTACATGGGGCCGGAGGATTTGCGGGCAGACTGTGAACACGCTGCTGACCTGGCCTGCAGCTGGCCACGGTATTCTCTGTGCTGTGCAGCACGGGGGGAGGCTGCATCACGTTGTGTTTGTCTGTAACCATGGCCCGTGGCTACAACAAACCTACAACACCCTCTTTGTCGCCGGCCAGACGCCAGCAGAGCTCCGCGCTGGTGCTTGTCTCTACCTGACTGCAAATCACGCGCCTGATTCTGCTATATAAACTCGTGCTGTTAGGCACCCCGGCAAGGAACGAGTGCGTGCGCGCACGTGCGTCTGTGTGTGCCCACGTGCATTTTTGTGTGTTTGAGTGCGCGCTCTGCGCACGCGTCTATCCCATCTCTTCGTGCATAAGTCGTTTTTTAAAATGTTTTTCCCCAAGTCCAGACATTGCATTTCAAAGCAACAGATTTCAGGACTAAGCAGGGAGCTACCTTATATAACCTCAGCCCTGAGCGATGACATTAACATGATTTGCACAAGAAAAACGACTGCCATGGACAACAAGAGAAATATTTAAAATAATATTCGAGTCACACACAACATTGTCCAAGTCGCTTTCATATTCACCCTTTTTCTATCCACTCTCCCCCCCTCTGTCTCCCCCATACCCCTTTTCCATTAATAGTACGTGTCAAATATCTCAAAACAATGAGTTCAAGGTTTGGTCACCATATAAACCACATGTTGTGTGTGTGTGTGTGTGTTGTTGTGATTTTTCCGGCGTCTAGTTGCCTACCCAATCAGGAGGTAGAGCAAATTGTTACGGCCGACCCAATTGGCTCGACGAAACAGCCAGGAGAGACCGCGCGGTGGGGCGGGGAAGGTAGCCGGCTGAGAGCGAGGGGAACCCGCACCCCGTCCCTCGGTTGACCCGTCACCCTGAGAGGGGGTCGGCTGCG
>SMGT01004934.1:345877-373443 GCA_004794575.1 Lanistes nyassanus
ACATATCATATCTGATATAATGAGAAGAAATGCGACCAAGACATTTTAACAAACAAAGCAATAGACTAAAAACTTATCCATACCTGATGTCAGGTTACACTCTGGGGCAAAATGTCGAGAACATATTGTAGCTCTCTCGATGTTGAAACCATCGTCACTTCTGTTGACACAACGGACTAGAGCCTGTTCCCACTCAGGGTTACATTTCTTTCGCTGCCGAATGGAAAAAAATGACAGGCCCCGATGCCTTCCCTTACATGCACCGCATCCAACAATGGCACAGTTTTTCTCAGGCATGGCTACGTTTTTCTCAAAACAAAAGTACTATTATTTGAGTAATAAATGTTCTTCGCTGGGTTACTAAACGCCACAACCGGAAAATACTCGTGCACACGATCTGCTGGACATGCGCAGTGGGACTTCGCCTGGGCAAGGGCAATGTACGCTATCCTTCTACTCCTTATCTCTGGACATGCCTTTTGATGTCAGAGGGTTTTAGCGTGACTTTGACGTCATGCTTACATATCACTGCAGTTTGGCATGTTCTGGGTTTGCAAAGGACAGCGTTTTGACGTGTCTTTTGACGTGTCTTTTGACGTGTCTGGAGGGACCTGGGTTTGTGCAATGCTTCTGACGCTGTCTTTGCAAACTGCCGCCTTGATGCGTTATTTGACTTCATTAATTCCTGGCGTTGTAAATGGGTCTGCCCGTGAGTAGTCCTTTGCTGGAGTCATCGCCATTGTCGTTGTTGTTCTCCTCCTCCTCGTTCTTTTTCTTCTTCTTACTTCATTTCATTCATGAATGTGTTTACCTTCAATGAACATTTTTTACGTCCGGGAGTGAGAGGTCAGACGTGCAAGGATCAATGTACTAGGAGGAAGAGACCTAGAGCAGAGCCAACAACAACAGACCTACCCCGCAGAGTTAGGTCATCAACAGTAGAGCGACCTGAGAAGGGATGGTCTGCTAAAAGGTCATGGCCGCACGCTCCGCGGACGGTCAGGAGGCTGAGCCTTGGAGGGAGAGCAATCACTGCAAATGAGGTCGATGACCTGATGGGGGCCGGACTATCAAATGATGAGCTAGGAACTGCAGTGTCATGTTCAGATAAGCTTATTTACGCTAGTTCCTTTCTCCTTCTCTTCTCTATGTTTGCGTCTTTCCACCCTCCTCCCCACACCAACGCACGCACGCACGCACACGCACGCACCGGAATGGAGAGATGGGAATGATGCAATAAGTCGGAATGCGATAGTTTCAATTTTAACGACTATGTCCTCAAGATATGTAGGAGTCTCTCTCTCTCCCCGGGCTCTCCATTGCTTCCTCTCCACCCCTCACTTTCTTCTCCCCTGTTCGTGTGTCCGTGGATGAATTTACGAGCGACACAAAGATGGACGAGATTGGTTTTCATGCAGCCACAGGCAGAGCGCATGCATGTAATTACCGGACAGGTGTGAAACAGTAAGAAGCGGCAGGGTCTATTTTCGCGTAGCCTCAGGTGTGGGCCACAACACGTACGGCGTGTTAGTGAGGTGTGTGCTGGCTTTCTAGCCCTAGAAACGGTACTGCGCATGTGTACAGACCAGTGGAGAGAGTGGCGTTAGGTAACAACGTCAGACCTCCTATGGTCGCCGGCAGGACCTCTGACATCACCAACTAGCTTCGTGTCAAGTTCCTCGCATTGGTAACACGCCTCAAAACCTATGCATAGATAGAACACAGCGCAGTGGGACACAAAGGGGGAAACAGGCTTGTAGGTGCAGCTGCTTGGCGCATCTTTGAAGTCCCTAACAACTTGCATGCCGGCGTGATCACACACTGCACGAAGAGCAACAGCCTCAACGGCCGGTCTGTAGGCAACAGCTGGAGAAGGATGAAGCCTCTGGGGGAGGGGGGGAGGCAACTGCTGCTAGGAGAGGAACGAGCGGGGAGGGGGATGAGGCCAAAACTACGGGGAGGCCCTGGTAGGTCCTAGGTGATCATTGTAAAGGGGGAAGCAAACTGTGGGATGGGAGGTGGGATGTTTTGTCTGAAGCACAGAATAACGGGCACGTTCGTGAGCTCGCACGTGCGCGTCGCTCTTAGTGCGGTACCACACGCAAACACAGCAATAGCACGCGACCACGCGTCAACAGTTACATGTATGAACGTGCGCTCGCAAAAGTGGGCACAGAACTACATGAGCACCAGCATGCACACACATTGTGAGCATCCTCATGCGTAGGCGTGCGCGAACCAGTAGAGCCCCCCCCCCCCAACTCATACTCGTACTCACACACGCACGCGCATGAGAGTACAGGAGTACACAGATTCACACAGAGACCTGTGTATGTTTTACCGGTGTCTGTCAATTATGTCTGTTTTGCATTGTTTGACAAGTGTGGGGTGGGGGTGCATACACAGCAGGGATGCAGAAGTTCCAAAATTTTTACGATCCCACAAGCCCACGTTGTTTTCTCTTTTTGCAGTCGGCAAAGAATAGATAGCTCGATGGCTAGTGATCTGTGATTTATTGGTCCAAGAAGATTACCATTTGTCTTATGTACCCCATCGCTGGATAGGTAAGCAAGTTATCCAGGGTATAGCCTTTATCACCTTCCGGCGCACACGCACACGTGCACAGAGAGAGAAAAACGAACCACACCTCCATGCAACCAGATGCAGCCAAACCTGAAGCAAGCTGGCTGTCCTGCCGTGTTTTACTGTGGCTGAAATTCAGACCAGGTAATTGTAGTCTGAGGCCTCACGCCATGGGCGCCTGTTTCTGTTTCTGCCTGTAGCACAAAGGTTTCACGTCTGGGACTTTGTGAAGGAATTTGGGGGAAGACAGGGGTGATGGGGGGAGGGAGGGTAATTGTTTAGCTGATGAAGGGAGCGCACAGAGAAAATCGACGAAAAGAGGAAGTGGCTACAGGAAGTTACTTCAAAAAGTAATTAAACGGGTTGCGTGGACAGGATGTTGTTCAAGAAACCCACAAACCGGTTCTTCCGTCCGCCCGCGTGAAGAAGAAATGAGTCGCGTGGCTTGTCAATTTCCCGAACGCTCTTCTTTCGTCACACACCCCTACCCTTTCCTCCCCCACCCAACCCCACCTCCTTACGAAGCGCGTGCTTATAACTACCTTCCCCTCCCCTTTAAACTGTACCCCGCCGCTGCACACCTATGAGAATCGTCTGCTTTACCTATAGCCCAGCGTCGACGTCTGGCAGCAAGAACTGCCGAACTTGGCAGGTCGCGCTATCATCGGCTCTCCCTCTTCCCCCGACCCGCCTCCCATTCAGTGCCTTTTTTGTGGTGGGGGGTTGGGGGTGGAGGATGGTCGTCCGTGCACCCTTGTGCTTCGCCTTTTATTGCAAAGAAGACAGGAAGTGTCGAAGACGATGCACACTTCCTGTTCATCTTCGGCTATTGCGTATTTTTCAGAAGACTGTAAAGACTAAGAGCGACATCTTGTTATCATTTGTTCAACCTTTTTTTTCACCCCACAAACATACCCCCATTTCCCCCTCTTTCCACCTCTCTCCGCCCCCTTCATTTCCTTTCCTAGTTTTTTAATCTTTATCATGGAAGAAATGATGCTTGGAATTTTATTGAACTGAAAAAAAGATTAGGGTTTATAAGGAAAAACGCCAAAGAATTTTTTTGTAAGAAAATATTACTTTTGTCTTGCGGATTTTTTCCCCTTTTCTCTGCACTGCCTGTACATCCAACGAACATCTCGAGCGTCCAACATAATGTCAGTCGATAACCTGAAATTTTCGTACTCGCCAGCATCACGTGCATGTAGCGTGCCCTGGTGTGTCTGTTTGAAAAGCGTAATTGTGTTTGAAATCAGCTCAGTGTACGCCCTGTCTGGGGTTGGAGAAGGTAGCCCGCAGACAACAACTTTAAAACTGTTTCCGTATTGACAGTCCTTGCTTACCTATTGCAAATTTTTTTTCCCTGCACAATTGTTGTGTTTTGGGAGTTTGGGGGAGGGTATTTTAAACATCATTTTTTCCCCTCTAGCGTTGTCATCTAACAAGTTGTGTGTGTGTGCGCGCGCTGTAAACAAGGAGTGTTTAAGAGTCTGTGTGTGGTTGGGTGCGCTCACGCGTTCGCATGTGCATGCCAGTGTGCGCGCGCAGTGATGACTGTTGGTGTACTCATGCGCCTTCAACCATTCACAGTAAGAACAGACACAAAATCACACGCGCGCGCGCACACACACACACACATGGGGTGCATTGTCACGTTACGGATGGTTTTCTGCAGCGCTATAGTTCCTGTATTGTTCATTGTATTCTTTTTAAGATCGTCTCACTTCCTTTCATTCATTGAATTGATAATAAGCTTCCTTTCATTCATTGAAGGATTGACACGTTAGTGACGCATGAAGTTGTGTCGTCATGGAAGGAAAGACGTCATGCGTTCTTTCATAGAAACGCGTAGATATCAGCTTCAAGGAACTAACAGAAAGGCGGGATTTGTGTTGTTAGGGGAAACAGAGAAAACTTTGGGGCGGAGGTGGAACGCTTCGGGAGTTTTGGGAAGAGAAGTTACAGTGGTCAGACGTGTTTTGCAAGCTTGCGAATCTTGCCAACGGTTTTTCCTACAGAACTAGACGCGTTGCTATTCCAGAGAGAATATTCTTCGGTCACTGGAAGGAAAGTAGGCTTCGTGTAGCGACAAAACTCATTCGGGAATCATAGCTCGTAAAAAAGGTGACGAGGAGCAAAAGGAAATTGTCTTCAACGGTTAGCCGTTAGCTATACGTTTTACGACGGAGGCTGTGTCCGTGTAACTACGTAGCAAGCTATCGTACGACAATATTAGTAGCTCATCGCCCGCCGGGGGAAGTTCATTGTTACACTTCCGCAGCGAGTACGTGTCAACCTTTCTATGTCTAATGAGGTGATCATAAGATTATGTTAGATTCTCAGTGGTGCAAGATCTAACGGACGAGCTATCGATATTCAACACCGTGAATCTGTCATTCATTGGAATAGTCTAATAGTAGACTGAGAGTGTACAGCCAAGCGGACTCCATTCACTTGTGGAAGTGAACCTTTTTCATAGATCAAAAATCTATGAAAAACTGATCGTTACCTTGTGTCAGTTCAGCAAGGTCACCTCAAGGTCCAACGGACTAGCATAACAATACATGGTTCGTAACCAGTGTTCCTGACATCTTTAGACAAGCCCATCTACCAAGTTCTTCTGGCACTGTTCAACTGGTCTCACAGATCGCCTTTGACCCTGCTACAGACGTTCACAGATCTGCGCTCGTCAGTCGGAACATTTGCTTCTCACTACGAACTGCGTCAGCGTGTCAACTATCATACCGTGTTCGAACTACCTCTGCGGATCATTTCCTGATGTGAACATTCTCCTTTTTTTGGATTAACTGTTCTGTTCCGGGTTTTGGATAACACATTTTCCGCAAGTAGCCTGTTACGATAGCACATTGACTCATATGAATTTAATTGTATGCTAGTTGTGTTACTCAGTGTTCAGACAATTGTTTCGTGTCTCAAACTGTTGCTATCACGCTCACACACACACACACACACACACACGCACTGTTATGTATTTGTTCAATTGCACCATTCTTTCCTCTACTTTCATTCTTAATGTTCATAGATCAATAAATGTGTAAAGTTATCTGGCCGTGTACCTTTTGGTTGAAAAGGTGAGGGTCTGCACTAGGCGTATGTTTCTCGTGTTTTCTTCCCTAGAATTCTAGCACCCCACAAAACGTTACATGCATACAGAACTATACACGAACGCATAGATGAATATCCTGTGTTGTGTTCGCATGTAAATTCACGCCCACACAGACAACACGTTAACAACATAGACTCTCACGTCCACACGTGCGTGGTGTGACCCACAGCAAAATGAACTGCGTTTCTTTCTTTCCCTCGTCTCACTCACAGCAGCGCCGAGGTCGCCACCACAACCACTCATTCCGCGTTGCTCAGTAACGGGATGCAGGACAGTACCGCCGTTACCTCATCTCTGCCCGTCCGACTGAGATGGTTGAAGGAACTGACACAACCGGTCTATTGTCTTGTGCGCAGCACTCTTGCGCAGCCCCCAGACATCCGGGAACCGTGGCCGGTGCTTCTGACCGAACAACTCGTGACGAGCTCACAGCACGACCGAACAACTCGTTGTAAATGTTCAGGACCGCGGTGAGATGCTCCAGTCGTCTGGACGCACGCGTCGCTTTACTGGCCCAGCGGGAGCGGCAGTATAATGGGGTTGTTATGTGGTCGCTTGAGAATTATGGAGGGAAAGATAATTTATAACCGATTATGTCTTCCTGTAGAATCCAAAACTACCCGCCAGTGGGCTTGTGCATGAACTGATACTACAGAAGTCTCAGGGCTCCGACAAACGATTGGGAGAACAAAACAGACATTGTACCTTCCGCAGACTTTACGGTAACGGCATTTATCCATGGTTTATCCAACTCTGCCTTTGCCAGACTGGTATTCTTTCTTTCTTTCAATCACTTTATTCGTTCTTTATTGTTGCTTCTTTGTTTGGTTTGTTTATCTGTGTTTTTTTTTAATATAAAAAATCACCTCCTTTCATTGTTCCGAAAAAACGAGACAAATACTTAGTGATGGCTGTCTTAAGGCAGAATCCTGTGATGTTCTGATGCTAGTTCTCGTTGTCTGTGAATATGTCACTGTGTGCTGAAGGGATGAAGTTGCCATGGACACTCTGAACTCCCTGTGCAAGAGGACGTAATAGTTAGGGACACATGCCTGTCTAAGGCACTAAACCTGCAAAACATTTGGGAGCGGGAGGAGATTGACTTACTGCAGGTAGACGAGCGTTTGCGGATTATTATTTCGCGTAATTATTAATTACAGTAACCGAAAAGTCCCCCTCACATTGAAAAAAAGTGGAAGAAGTAATCACAAAATACATAAATTATAATGAATAAACCCTCTTGTCTTGTAAAAATGTCTTCTCGGATTCAAAGTTAGGCTATAACAGTTGAAGAGCATAGTGTTGAATGTTTATGGAAAGAAAATATGTACAATAAAATAACTCGAAAATTTGCTACAATGTAAAGTCTATTTTGGATCTTACGATATTGGCGGAAAAGTTATATAGAATTACTGAATTCTGTTACAAAGACAGAATTCTACCCCCAAACCAAACTTTACTTTCTCTCCATCAAGTGGCTTTAGAAAACCGTGGAAAGACAGTGATAGCACAGATGGAGTCTGATTGGTGTGATGCAACACTTTTACATCCTGGTTACTACTCTTTTCTTGGATTTTGTACGTGGATTTTGGCTGTATTTGCTTCTTCCTTTCTTTCTGTTTTCAATAAGAGTTTAACAGTGGAATCTCGGGAACAAGCACATTGCTAACAAACACGTCAGGTCAAAGTCGTGTGTAGTTTAATACCAACGCGGAGAATTCCCGTTGACTGTGAACCAACGACACGTTTTGCAGTTTGAAACTAAGCTCTTCTCTCTGTGTGTGTGTGTGTGCGCGCGCGCATGCGTTCGTGGGCCGTTTTAGCGGAAAGTTCGAGCACACACCGCTTAAGATTGTAGAGTTGATGACTGGGCCCCCAGCAGGGTGAACGTTAACAATCACTTCACAGCTCACCGACGGCAGAGCTTCTAACAAATGACTTGTAAATGATCAAGATAATAAAGTCCGAAATAGAAGCCAATAGCATCACCACTCCCCCATCCCCCTTCCTCAACCACCACCAGTCGCCAGCAATTCTTGGTGTACAAATCTTGAAAAGTCGGCACTTTTCCATGTCTGCAGATACGCGTCCAAACTTTGACCTCATTGAAGGGAAACGTTGAGGCTGTCGAATCTACAGTCTACGGCAGAGATAGCAATACATCTCCGCAGGCATAAAAAAGTTGCACTTAACTCACTGCTGCAGAACTATTTCTCAGTGGAATTATTTGCCTCGGTATCATCAGACGCTGCCATAAATAAGCCAGGCCAGTCCCTGCAGGAGCGAGAAAACATTAAGAAAAATTCTACATCGCATACTCCTCTTGATCGGCAAGCGTTGGTCTGTCTTCTGTACCTCCTTTGTCGGCCACCCCATCTCTGGTCCCTGTTCAGCATTCAACTCTACAATCTTCCAAGAAGACTGTGAGTACCAGGCGCTTGGCTGGAAGAACATATTCCTTTGGGGAAAAGTGCTCGGCACCAAGATCTAAAGAAACGATCCGTAAAAAAAAAAAAAAAAAAAATCCCCGACATGGCAGTAAGGCACACTTATGAACAGGATGCATTCTTTGTTTTCATAAATCACGTTCCGTTTACCTGCAAACGTAACCCCTGTTGGCCTCCGTAATTTTTAAAATCAGTTTCTCCTTTCTTTTTCTCCCCCTTTTCTTCAGGCTTTCCTTTTTTCCGTCCTCCACCTGTAGCCTCAAGAAGATGACGGAGCCATCTGCCTCCTCTATCAGCCCGCATCCCTCCGCACCCACTCTTCTGCAGCTCCTTCAAGGGTACCGCTGGCCTAGGAGATAAAAGAAGAAGAAGAAGAAAAAAACTAGAGGGGTGTGTGGGTGAAGGGGGAAGGGGAGTGCTGGTGGGTGAGGAAGAACGCGCACGGCTGCAAGACCCATTACTCTAGCGGGATACAGGGGCTAAAAGGTTCTTCGATCGAGCGTGAAGGCATTTCAAGCAAAAACTTTTGCAGAAACTATTGAAACTGCTAATTTAAGCCTCCGAATCAAAGCACATCTAGTAGAAAATTTCAAGAGGATAATTTCTTTTCAGAACACTTATATTTTAAGTTTCAGAAATCAAAACCACTTTTAAGGAAAACAAACAGTGGACCAAAGTAAGCCCAGATCCATGGAAAATGTGAGGTTCAAATGGTTCTGGTGCTCTGGTGTCTGAGCTAATTTTAAGCTGGGTTAGTAGTTAAAGACTCTCTGCCATTTACAGCACCCGACACTTGGCCAGGTTTTGTCACTCTGTCTCTCTTGCGTGTCCGTTCCCTCCGTTTTTCTTTCTGTGCACTTAACACATGCAGGTGCAAACAAACGCGCGCGCGCCCCGTACGTTTCGAGCCCAAGTCTCCCTCCACAAGGACCTGTGGCGCCGGGCCCGTGCCGGCGGCCCTCTGACTCCTCACCTCTGACCCAGCACGTGCATGCGATCTCCCGACGCCATCTGGCGGCACGTGCTGCAGGCTCGCACATCCATCCCTGTCTGCCGCTGGCTTCATTTGCTCAAGTTTCGACTGCAGGCACGACCCACGTACGTGTCTTGACTCCGTCATTGTTTCTCAATCTCTTCTTCTTCTCGTTTCCGATAGCTGGCTCGGAAAAATATTACCTCCTTTATTTTGTCTATGACGCAAAAGATGACTGTAGATATAGCACTGATCGAGAGTATTGTTGGAATGTAAACATTAGCCATTTATAACAGATATTTAAATAAACTGAACATGGTTTCATCTTAAACAATAAACGGCAATATCGAAAGACTATAGAGGAACTTGTCTGTCTCTAGTAGTTCAAAGCTCAAGACCTCTTGCTACGGAAATATAGGTTGGGCAGTCTGCTCAAGTTTGGTGCCGACAGACATACGGATATTGGGAAAACGTTTCTTGTTCTGGTTGCAGCTGAGGTGACTAATCTGTTAACCAAGCTGCGTGTCAGCATGTCTGGACTCGCGACTTTCGCGCTGTCGTAGAGTTTAAGTCAAGGTGAACAGTTGTTTCCTGGGTTATCCGGGGATGCAAACTCGTCGGCACCACCACCACCACAACCCCCACCACCCCAGTCTTATTCTTCTGATACTACTGGAGCATTCTGACGTTACAGTAACAAGCTGCACGCATATTACAATATGAAGTTACACTTACAGTCTCCTCTGCAGTTAGAGGTTCCAGTGCTTTTCTGTTGCTGCAAATAGAAGTCTCATCTCTTGCTGAATTTATATTAAAAAAGTTACTGCTGGTCAACTGTTCCATACTGTAGACTTTTTTCCTAGACACTTGACAGCGTTCTTTATATTTCGCTGTATCACTATCAAAGAGCCAAGCTTTCCTAGAAGCTACCGAGAAAATGTCAGCATCAGTATGTTTAGAAAGCCTTCCACGAGCGTAATGAGCCTTGCCTCCCTTTAGTGAAGAGATTGCGTTGATTACCTACCGTCGTTAAAAAGAGCGCATTAATTACTTTCCTTTTAAAGCACAACCAACTACCTTGACTGAGCAATATGGGCGCTGGGATTGGCCTTTCAGTGTCACGTGATGCTACTCACCCATTAAAATGTCACATTTGGCAGGCGTCATACTTTTCTCATCTAGTCGAATATGTCCCACTTCGACGAACCTGGCCATGCACACAAGACCAAGTTCTGTGAAGTTGGTCATAGTCACATTCGTTCGTTTAAGAAAGACCTTCAGGTCATGACCCAGGACATGCTCAAGGGCACGGCTGACGTAGGCCGGTGAGTCAGGTGCGACTTGCCCTCTCATTAGCTAACGGTGACATTGAAAAAAAGTTGCAATCTTGTAAGTCTGTCATAAGCAGCTCAACAAACTACTACAATTTCCCCCTTGTTTTATTTTGGTTAACTTTTTGTGTGAGATAACTGTGCAGCACTCCTGATTATTTTCATTGAGCCATGCTGGCGCAATATACATATATGGATCAGCAGCAGTCGTAAGGTGACGTGGGGTGGGGGTCAACAGAAGTGCTAAGGGGAGAGAAAATAGGGTACAATGACATCATGATCAAGATCAACTCTGAAAACAATTACAAACAAAAAGGAAAATATGGAATCTTTTCCTCACTCACACACTCCCATCTCTAGCCTGCATGCATACACAGAGACAGATCTACATTAAATTTAAAACAAGGGAACTGGACCAAGCTAGAACAGGACAAAGACGAAGACAATCTACCTGTTTCGGGGCACTACCCTTCCTTGTTTTAAATTTAATTTGGATTTTCCTCAAAGCGGCAGTCACTTGTTTTTCTTTTATATGACAGATCTACACTCAGGCAGGACAATTCCCCCAGTGGCAATTCCAGTGTGAAATAAGCTGGCGATGCTAGGTTATTTACTTAAATTTTGACGATGACTTAACAGGGAATACAGGTGTGTATAATGTAATATAAATGTGCATGTGTGCATTTGTATTTGTATGTGCGTGTATTCGTGTGTATCCGTGCATGGAAGTGCAAGACAGTTCTCTGTGCAAAAATTCCAGGTAACAAATACACTGCAAGCAAGTCAGACCCACGACATACATTTTGTAGCGGAAATCCACGGAGGTTTCAAGTCACTGCCTTAATTGTCTCTCGCCGTTGAGTGCGAAGAAAAAATGCGCCATCGTGGAACCGCTGAGCCTTTCAAGTGCTGCTCGAAAAATTCTAGGAGGAAAAAAGAATGCGATATAGGTGAGGGGAGGGGAGGCGAGGGGAGGGGTCATGTTTCTGCTGCTTTCCTTTTTCCTCTTGTCGATTTCCTCTCATTATATAGATCCGATTGGCTCGCAGGCTTTGGAAATTGTTGACGAAGTAGTCTCTGCACTCTCTCTCACACACACAAATATTCAGAGGTGTGCAAAATCTTTTTAATTCTTCACGTCTCCATCTCTCCCTTTCTCATTCCTCCCCGATCGTCTTTGGATTCGCATGTGTGCGTGCATGTGCGTGAGACAAGAGATACACGTAAGCGGAAATGCACAGGCCTTGACATACACACGCACTGATCCATGCATTCATGTGTATACACACACATATATACTGTATATATATACATATATTCCACGATCAGGCAGAAATACTGGGCCCAAAAGCTTCTCGTTCGTGCATGCACCAGCGGCTTGGCCCAAAACGCTTCAGTAGTCACACGAACGTGTGTACGCGTTCCGTCTCCTTCCTGACAGTTACTGACAGCGAAACTGACACGCGCAGCACGTGCAAACGGCTGATCACGTGAGTGGGGTAGGTCTTACGTGCCATTCTCCACCCTCTACCGCTCCCTGCAGGAATCTCGCGTGACGTCACAAAGCGCTTCAGTACTCGAAACACATTGGCGGCACTTGAGTTTTCCACCGGGATAAAGTTTATGTGGCATGCGCAACCTTCTAATGACCACGTTTCTTTCAATGTATTTTGAAGGACCCGTTTCACGCACCACTCCGAGTTTAATTTAATGCATTTCCCCTGCTCTTTGAATTATTTGTGAAACTTGAAGTTCTTATCACCGTCTATTTCTAAAACTGTTCCTGGCCACTAAAACAATCTCAGTGGGGGAAAAAAATGTTTCGTCACGCCGGGAATCATGCTGTACAGACATGAAGCAGATCGATGAATTCCAACAACTCTCCGACACATCCTCCCCACTTTTCTTTTTTTCTCTCAGCCCAGTTTCTGCTCTTTGCGCCGGACAAAAATTGAAGAGCTGTTTATTGCTTCGGGTCTCGGCACCGCCCACGTGCATTGCAGTACCTATGCGGGGTTTTACCCATTCCCTCCCTGCCTCCCCCTTCTCTTCTTTTCACCTCTTCTAGGGGTCTACCTTCCTCATATCATGCCACCTCCATTCCCGAGATCATTATTGGGCAGGAGTGCACCGCAGGGGTTGCAGAGTTGGGAAACACTGTTGCTGTTTTGACGAAACCTGAGAGAACCAGGAAGCAGTTACACCCAGCCGTGTCTGACCGTTGGTGCGTGTCGCCGTGACTTCAGAGGCTATAGTTTCACAGGGCAAAACAAAGCAAAGTAACAAGAATGAGATTAAATGGTAAATACCATCTGATTCGAAAAGACCCAGTGACCTGTAATTGTGGGGACAGGCTTGGGACATCACATGCCCTGCTAGCGTGTAACTACAGGCAGGAAGGGGAAGAACTTGTTGCACAGCTACAAGCTTGTTTGAAATCCCTCTGAACCCTCCAAAAAAGATAAGGCAATATATTATGGAACTGACAACGCAGGTAGTACGATGCCCTTCCAGATGTTAGATATACCTAAATCACACAAAACTAAAAAGGGGATGTACACCACAAAAATAACATCCATTAGGCTATAGGAAAAACTTTAATTGTAGGACAGAACTTAAAATCAAAATATATCAAACGAAATCATTATCGATCACATGTAGTAAGACCTTAGAGGCAGGGGTAAGCAGAATGTAGAAATAGGGCGCCAGTAGAGCTGCTTCGCGAAGACTCCACCACTCGGGCCACGCAAAGCCACCAGCGACAGTGTGTCAGAGCAAAGACCAGCAAGAGGGACTGCACAGTCACCATCAGTGCAGAACACCCAGCTGCGGAACGCCAGAGTGCGAAATCACGGCAAGGTGGAATGAACATCCAGAAGCAGCAACAAGAACAACAAGAGGGTAGTTTCGCTGCCACAACAACAACAATAACAACAACAACAACAGGGTAGTTTTGCTGCCGCAACAAGAACAACAACAGGGTAGTTTCGCTGCCACAGAAGGGCGCAGGAGGCGGCATAGCAGAAGAGTAGCCTGTCACGTTGTGGCAACAGTGTGGTCCAGTTTCAACTGGTCAGCGTGTTTGAATGTGAAGGATAGGAAGATTTCGTTCTTCCCTATCTCTGCTGCCGCCAAAGTGCATGCATGCATGCGCGTGTAGTTGTATGTGTGCATATGTTCATGCATTACGCTTTTGTACTTCAAACAAGTTGATTTTTATCTTCGTCCCCTGTAGCCTGACCGAGTTTCCTTTGCGATCGACATTTTTTTAAACTCCAGGCTGCAGTCGCTCGTTTTATTCTCACCACCTCTCCAAGGCTGTTGGTGCTGCCCACGTCCCCTGACGTCCAAACGAGAAGCACGTTGGTGCAGCGCGAGTTAAGCCGGGACATCGCGAGAGAAGAAAGGCGTGGGTTTCAGGACTTGTAAGGGCGCTGTGGGCGAAATGGTGTGAAATTGTAGCTGTGGACTTGAAAAAAGAGTCATTTTCCTGCTGTCCAGCCCATGCGCCACATCTACTGAAGCTAAGTCTTTTTCTTCTGTTTTCGTTGTTGTCGTTTTTTCGTCGTTTTTGTGTCGTCCTGATGAAGGGGTAGTGCCTGACATCCACTCTCTCTCTCTCTCTCCCCGCCCACTCTCCACCCCAACCCTTCTCTACCCTTTCCTACCCACCTTGCGATTGGCTGCCCCTCTTTAACCCCTTTTACTCACTGTCGTTTTTGTGTCGTCCTGATGAAGGGGTAGTGCCCCGAAACATGTAGATTGTCTTTGTCTTTGTCATGTCTTAGCTTGGTCCAGTTCCCTTCTTTTAATTTTAAGAAAGGTTTTTCTTCCAAGCGGCAGTCACCTGTTTTTCTTGTTTAGGCTGTGGACTTACCAAACACAGGCTGCCCAGGTGTACAAGAATTTTATGTACCTAGTTTTATGTGGTTAAATATGTAGAATGCACATTGTCCCTCGCGACACACGACTGCCAGCTATTCCACGTTACCCGCAAGCATTTAGCGCACCTGGCATTTAAGCAGCGGTGTCCAGCAAAGACATAGTAGCGTACCTGACATCCAGTCCGTCTTGACATCACTTTCGGTAACCAAGAACAATGGCGGGCACTCCTTGCACGAGCAGCATAACGAGATTTTACACTATCGCCCAGCGGCTGCCAAGGTTACCGTATCTTTCTTATTGCCTATTATTGTGACGTCACAAAGCAAGTTATTGTGAAATGTCTTTCTTTCTTCTCCGCTTTTTTTGGCATCCTCTAAGGTTAGCGCCTTTTCAAAGCCTGTAATTATACGTATTTACATACTCAGAAGCTATAGAACGTTTGTTGCCCGTATGTCGACAGTTACGATATTCAAAACAGAATGATATTAAAACACAATGATGACAGTTACCAAGGTAATTGTTTTTATTGTCAACAAGCCTTTCTTCACTTTTATTTATAACGTAGTAAATAAACATGGCTAGTGACCGCACATCATTACAAGTTTCTGAATGCAAGAAATCATTTAATGCTGTGTGTGTTTAATGCTGTGTGTGTTTAAGTATCTCTTACTCAAGTCTTGGTATGTTGTACAACACCACAGAAACTGTTTTTCATGTTCAGTACTTAAACAACACGGAGATTACGATACGTCAGAAATAAATCCCCTGTTTACATTTACACAAATAATCCCAAGTCACATCTTTCTAAGACATTTCCTAAACTTAATAAGTGTTATACCCAACAGATATTTTCCTTGCTGTAGCACAGACTTAAAATGACACTGTGATATAAAACCCGGTCTAGGATTAGAGCTGTTTACTTGATCTGTCTTGTCTAAAACAGGCAGTCTTTCCTTCTTTCAGTACCTTCAAAACACACTTCCGTTCCCAGCCCTTCCATTCATCCAGACGTTATAACCAGACATGCGCATTCTCATCATGTCACCACACATGCCAAAAGTCTATTGCTTTGTACCTCATATACCTGCTTGGAAATCTAGCGAAATTTAGATGTAGTTTCATAAATATCCAGCATGCTCATCAGTGCTTTCAGTATAATGCGCTATCTAAAAGCCTTAGCAGTGCTATCAATATAATGTAGATACCGACTGTATACTATTCCATTTGGTGACCATAGACTTAGATTGAACAAACGCTGTGACAAAAAGGTTACAATGGTGGCCTATGGTCGGCACTGGATGGCAAGGCCAGCAATCAGTGGGGGGGGGGGACCTCACACACCATTCATGACCTCCGCTCCGCTCCGCTGTCACCAGCGCCAAGAGAGAACCAGCCCAAGTCTGCAGGCGCGCCCCCACCAGCCCGACATTTGCCGTCCAACAGGCGCCAGTGGGGCAGTATGGGGCGGTCGCTTGGCCCGAAACACAAGGGCGGATTTGTTATGAGCGGGTCGTCATCAAAGCGACAGAGAAGCTGCTCAGGTGGGTTCCTCCCTCACATGAAACAGGCTCTGCAGGTCTGGGATAGGGTTTAAGTAGCGCCGTCACTTCTCGGTCTAGGAGACGAAAGGAGAGGCATCTATTTGCCGTGCAGGATCAGAACGTTGTGGATCTGCACACAATTTGTGAATGTGAGCAGAAACCAAAAAGCATACAATAAATCAAAAGTTGCAAAATGTTGTTTACGATATACCAAACAACACCTGACGCTTCTTTACGCCAGTCAACAGATTCTCAGCCGTACCATGACAGTGGAGGGAGGGTGTACATAGGATTATGGGTTCGAATTCCGAGGCCCCCACATGTACTTTTTCTGCACTTGAGACCTGTTTACAGGACAGGACTGGCTGTCGGTTTTTTTCCCCGGGTACTCTAGTTTCCTCCCCCTTCCACTTCCCCCCACTACTTTGTTACCAGTCTCTCCCACGTTGGAGTTGGACAATACCACAAACACGAACACACGGGTCGAACTCACTGGATGCAGGTCTTCAGATTTTACAGTAATCTCAGGATTGTTGGCTTTTCCCTCTCCGTATACACCTTTTGTTTACCTGCACTTACTTCGTGAACGTTTGTACAGGCAAAGGATTTCTTCAGGTAAGTACAGTGTTCAAACGTCAAACTACTGGCTGGGGAAATGTCACAAGGTCATAACGCGATTATGCACACTGAATGCAGATCCAGGTTTCTCTTCAATGATCAATGACGAAGTAAGAACAGGTTTGCTCTCGTGCAGAAAACATTCAGATCCCCTATTTATCGCTCACTGGCATTTTCCCATGGGAAATCGTTGCAAAGGTTTTTCTCTGTGATCACTTTGCTCAGTCTTAAGTAATCAACACAGTCCGCAGGTCACTTAACAGGTCGCTTGTAAACAATTCCCATGTGCACTTGATCAAGAACATTTCAATACCTGTAAGTAGGTACATACGCGGGTAAGCGCTTTCTTTTTTTCGAAATTGTCGTGCATGCATAAATGTGCGCATGTATGTATGTGAGTGTTTTATTTATTTACTTATTTATTTTAACTGTTTGTTAGCTATGTTACTGAAAGGACTAATACATTCGAGTCATGTTTGTGCATGGAAAATTTGAAACGCCTTTGGCTAGTCATTCTGTCATGGGGCAGTCGGTAGGGGGCTTGGCCACAGTTCTCCCAGTTGACCCAGCTATCAATGGGTACCTGACCCACGGGTCAGGGAAGGTAAGGCAGCAAGGCAGAGGAGATGGGCACCCCCCTCACGATGCTGGCCCACAGGGAGGCGAGAGTTCCATATACGTCCCGTCAGGCTCCCCATTCCTGGTTAAAGGCGACTAAAAGTTAAGAGGGCGGGCTTGACGCAACTCTAGTCATGAACGGCAGTTAAAGGGATCATGGAGACGTTGATGTAGAACCTGATAAAAATGAAAGTCAACGTCAGATAACTTTATCTGCTCACAGTGTCTCTATATGCGATAGAGAAAAAGCGTAATCTAACAATTATATACATTAAAAAAAACATTGCACTTAAATGTAAACATGAATCACTATTAGATCTGCCAAATTGTTCACTTTTATGGGATATAGTTTACCAGGAAGGAGAGTCCTTTTTAATTCACTAATTTCATAAGTTTTTCATTTAGTCAAAAGACATGAAAGAAGGAATGAGTGTTAAGCTTGTATTATAATGATTTTCTGGAGGGGGAATTTTCTATATAAAAAATTAAACTCATTGTGTGGTCGAGAGCGAGTGCACGTGAGGGACGGGGAGGGGGGGGGGGAGAGGAGAGAGACAACGGGGTATAAGGAGCGGCGTACCCGCGTTTTGAAGATAACTTCTAGGGGATCAGGGTTGGCTTGCGTGAAAGTTTTTATCTTCACTTCAGTCATAAGATCTGTCGTAAGGCCCATTTCTCCTGTGTATTTTACATACAACTATACGAATGAACAGGAGATAAAAACGCTCATGCAGACCAGCCCTAGCGTCGTTGTGGCACATTTAGAAACTGTTTTACAATTGTCGACAAGATGAGGAAAAGAAAGATCCTTAAACCACAGTGGAGAAAGAAATGTAAGAGCAATGTGAAAAACAGAAAAACAATAGAAGAAAATGTTTAGCAGTAACAGATTAAACAGTTTTTACTTTCAAGCAATATTTTCATGTATTATTATTATTGTTTTATACGCAACTACGAAAGATCTACACATGGTTTCTCTTAGTACTACTAATTTGATAATTAGGCCATGTTGTAAGAACAATTTTATTTTGCTATAAAATACAGCATTTTATAGCATGTACTACACGGACACTTGTGTGACCAAAGACTTGTATATAAAGACCTTTTGTAGGTGTGGAGTACGTGAACGGATCACGGAGAGCTCTGTGGTAGATCGAGCATCGGACTTGCCTGTGGAGGGCCGCGGGCTTAGATCTACATTCAGTAGTACTCTAAGCATTTACATTTTGGGGTAAACCACTGTGCAGACGCCATCGGTGGCTCTCGCTGGTAGACAGGGAGACACCACTCAGTATCTTTCTTTAAGCTGCCTGCTCACACTCAAAGATTGGGGAGTAGAAGATCGTTATCTACAAATCTTTGGTGCCGACTGGGGGATCTGAGAACTAAAGCTTCATTCACTGTCTTATGAGTCATTCTGTAGTGACGCCCACACAGCCCCTTCCTCCCTTCCAGCAAAATGACACCACCCACCCAACAACTCTGTCGGACTCGATCCCACCCCAGGGCTGGGTGGGGTCGACGGGGCTCGAAAGAATTATTACCACAGCACGTGCCGAGAGAGACAGGGATCCAAAACTAACCCAAGGCAGCACGACAGCTGAAATATGAGACTCCCAGAGGGAATCTAGGTTGCCTGCAGGATGTAAAGAAAGCGTGCGGTACGCGTGCCGAGGAAACAGACACTCCTAAACGCAGATTTACATGTTTCTGACTTATAAACGATAAAAAAATCAGTATGTGAGTGAAAAGACACAAGGGACAAAGATCGTTTACGTGTAACCCCTCAAACCTTTATTTGGATGCCGGTTCCTTTTTGCCCACCTTAATGTTATCATCGTTTGCACGTGTCGATATTATTTTGAAGGAAAATCTTGCCCCGCTGCAATGACTTCTCACATTATTTGCATGAGCTGCTCTGACCAAGTGCAGTTTATAAATCGTGAGTCCAGAACAAGTGAAAAAATAGTAGAAATAGCGCGTTAACTCGTTCCTAGTTGCACGTGCATGCCTACCATGAGTTATGCCTTGTGTATGGGCGTTCTTAGTTGCACGTGCACTTGTCTGCCTTTAGTTATCCACTGTGTCTGGGAGCGGGTGTATGAGTTTATTCCTCTGACGTTAATGAGCTTATGTCCAAGTTCTCGTGTTTGTGCATGACGCACATGTTTGTAGACAAAAGGGCAATCATGTATTACGAATCTTCTTTCTGATGCAGTTCAGACTGTTTCTCCCTTCTCTTTAGTTAGATGTTGATCAAAAACTGCCGTTTGTATATATAACTCATAGATATTTTATTTATGAGTAACAGAGTACATCATAAGGGAGTTAGTGTATAAAGTCCCTGGTTAGATTCACTAACACAAGGCTTTCTCCTATTTCCCCCACCCCCACCCAGGACGAGAAAGCAAACAGGTTAGTAAGAAGGTGTCTCTATTGTTACCTGTCGGGTAAACGACTTCTGCCACACGTCTACAACCGCCATTTTACGACCCACATTAACTATTCACAGTAGATCGTGGCCCAGGCTTCGTACAGAGCGCGGTATGTGAAATCATCTCATAAACACCCGTCACCAAGCTGCCTAAGCAGAGCGCCGGTGAGTTTTATGGCGAGTCGCGTGGTCGTGAAGAACACTTACTCAGCATCGGGGATCGTGTCGCAGCCGACTGGGAGGAGGAGGAGGGGGGGGGGTTACAACGTAATCAGATGCTGCTGCCCTCCCTCTCGGTCTCTGTGACGTTCGCGTTTTCTTTGTATTTCCCTTTCTAATCAACAAACATCGTTCGTTTGTCCGTAGTTTCTTCGTTCGTTCTCTTTTTGGAGAAACTCAGCTTTTCCTGTCACTCTTTTCCTTCTCTGCTCCCGTCTCTCATTCTCTTTCCCCCCCAAGAATCAATCTGTCCTTTCTCCCTCTCTCTACCCCGTCTCTCATTTTTTCTTCATCTCCACGGTTCTTGTTCTGTGCTAATCTGCCATTTTTTCTTTCTTTCTGTCTGTCCTATCCAGATTCTTTAGCTTTTTCCTTCCTTTTTTCTTAAATAAATTCTGTCTGTCCTCCTTCCTGTCCCCCCTTCAAGCAGCAAAGTAAATACAGCGATGTCTATATCTGGTAACCACGAAATCTCTGACACTCGAACTAAAGGCAAACTTTAAAATCCAACCCCCTCACACTCCTCACCTCTTCACTCCCCACTAAACCCCATCCTCTATACCCATAGTAGGGGGCGTGTCCAGTGCAATCTACCAATGGCAGAGTGGGTTAGATCAACTGTACGACTGACAAGTTTTGACTCCTTTTCTGAAGAGCATTGTGTAGAAAAAAGTATCTGATCGCGCATGCGCGGGTCAACAAAGTGCATCATCAATGAACAGGCGGCCACATTCTACCGTTTACATTACCATATATGGTCAAGGCAAAATGTTTTTTGTGCTGTCAGGCAAAACTAGATTTGGATTCCGCGGACGACGAAATTATCTTGCATCAAGTTTTATTTCAAAATTAGAAGCAGTAGAAGCCTTCTGGTTTTATATAAGTCGCCCTCATATCATCCTCAGGAAACCTAAGTGATCTTCAGTCCTCGACGGACAAAAGCAACTCTAGCTGCACCATTAACATGTGGAATGCAGTGTGAACTGAATAAAGCTAGAAAGGCACTTAGTGCAGCCAATAAGGCTTATGAATCTTCACAAATTTATTTATTTGATGGAAGTCAAACCAACTTTGCCATTTGATACGCTGCCATTACGTGAGTGATTGCTTCCAGGTCCCATACGCAAGACAACAGAAAAGCTGATTTCTGTCAAGGCGGATATTCTACAATAAGTTCCTTGAATTTGCAATGCACGAAAACCGAGTAGTCTATTTTCCCCTAGTTATTCGGTAATAATTAAGTTATTCGATCGTCCCAGGAGCGAATAGCTTATTCCCAGTTCGCCGAAACAGGGATTTCAGAAAATCTCCACTATTCAGGTATAAATTTAGTACAGCTTACATGCCTACATGGGGCCTGATCATGTTGCGGGACACAACAAGCACCCTAAGTTGACGTCATAGGATATCAAAGACCTCAGTACGCCCACTGTGAAAGCATTGTCCCAGCTTTTCAGTCACACGATGATCGAGCCATAACGAGTGACACTGACTTCAGCCTGCTTGTGTCCTTCATGTGACACACGATCAAGGACTGATCGACGAGACAGAGGTCAGCTGGAAAAAGACGAGGTCACGTGCTTTGGATTGCTGCACACGTAACCATACGCGGAACTTGTGAGCTGCTCATCTCAGGTCGACGGCAAAACTGGCGCCTGACCCCACTCCTGCTCAACCCCCAACCCGGATCCCTCTGTCTCTCGCGTGTCGCATTTCTTCAGACGGCCTTCTCCGGCAACGAGAGCTACATGCAGGTTTTCTGTTACCGACCTTCTCAGGTCCTAAGCTTATTCCCTCTCGTTGCATCCTCTTTTCAGTCATTAGCAACTGCCAACAACAGGTACAATAAACCCCCGCATATACCACTTTGAAAAAACAGCCCAAATCAGGTTGTGTAATGGACGGGTCTTGTAAGGGAGGGCTAGTTGCACTAAACCGTTAGTGCGACATGTAGGTACATGTACCGTGATGGATGGGGTGAGAAATTAACACATCTGCATGTGTGTTAACATTAACATTAACTAACATTTGTTTTGAAATTGTTTTATTTGCCACTGAACTAATTGTGAAAATATTTTTTCGCATCGAAGTTACTCAACATGTAGACTTACATTACCTCGTCATATCTAGTTTCATCCCACCAAACATTATTAATAAAACCTTTCGTTTTTGGCGTTGCCAATTAAAGAAATTGAAATGTTATGATATAAAAAAGTAACCAAGTTGTGAACTGTGTGATGGTGTAGAGGAGACTGGCGGATGTTGCGTCGCGTCACATTTGTCACAACAAAGAAGCGATACTCGATCCCTGCAGGCCAGCGGCCTACACATGAAAGTCTGGACACCTGCGGCTAACTTAGCATTCGCTAGGGTAGAAAGTGTGAACGAGACGTAACTGTGTCTACCCGACCTTGTACTTACCGTTAATGCGGCAAATAGGCCCAGACAAAGGCTTACACACACAATATGAAATAAGACTTTCAGGAATGAACTACAACAAAATCTGTGATATAAACTATTTGTCCTACTGTGAAATGTCGAACAGACACACAAGTCGTATATTGTACAAAACTAAGTCAGTCCGTTAGGCGTAAAGTCGTAAATGGATGTCGGATGCAATGTTTATTGTTGACTTCTCTTTGTTGCTTCTTGGTTAGGAGTACTTTCAATGTCTTTTCTAGATTTAAAACATTTCTTTTGAGCTTCTTAGGGTATTTGGGGTCGATACTTCGCGTATCTCAGTGAACATCTTTACAAAAAGAAGTCTGCTAGCTTTTTTTTCTCTCAACCAGGGAAAGTCGTATACAGCGCAAACCGGCCACTTTCGTCAGTCGGTGGTCGGGTTAAGCAGGGAGTGGTAAATGGGAGGTCGTTTATATAGCAAGTGGTCTCCGTCAGAAAGTTTTGGGTCGTATGCCGGAGGAAGTCGTATATTGGAAGGTCTTATATGGGAGATTTACTGTAACTTCAAAATTTTAAAAGACAATATTGTATTGTTTTTTGTTATATATATATATGTGTGTGTGTGTTGATGTGAGGGAGTATGTGTGTGTGTGTGTGAGAGAGAGAGACACATACACGTATACAGAGAGAGAGAGAGAGAAGGAGAAAGAGAAAGAGGAGAGAGAACAATAGATAAGGAAATTCATATAATATAGCCATCTGAGGATAGCACTAGGAACATTTATATTTTTTTAAACTACTATTTGACTATTGCTGTATGTCTGCGTCTAAATTTGGGCCTGTGTGTGTGGGGGGGGGGGAGAGTAAGAAATGAGGGAGTGACTAATAGATGAGAGGAAAGTGCATATAACACAAAAAGTGCACAAAGCAAAACCAGAAATTTCAAAAAGGCCGGACACCAGACAAGAAAACCTGCTAAAAGCAGTGTAGCCTTTACAAAAGCTAACAATTCAGAGGGCGAGCGAGCGAGCGCTCGTCTTAAAAAGCGAGTGTTAATAAGCAGATAGAATCATTGGCTACATATGAAATCCCCGGCCAGTTGTAAGGCTCGGGTTACAAGGCAAAAAGAACTTGGTGTATGTTCGTACCGCGTCGTCGGAACACTCTGGATGTCACTCTGGAGGTTACTCTGGATGTCACTCTGGAGGTCACTCTGGATGTCACTCTGGAGGTTACTCTGGATGTCACTCTGGAGGTCACTCTGGATGTCACCTGCTGAAAGCCCTGTCTGTCGGGGGCTCTCCGGTTACCCTTGCTTTCGCTTCCTCGCCTATTCTAACTCTTTGAGTAAACTTTCCTTCAAGAACGGGATGTTATCGCTTGGTGGAAGCACTTTTATACCGACCGACCGACCGACCAGGCAGGCAGGCAGGCAGACAGTTTCCATCCCTGCTGATCGTTAGTTTCGTACCTCCCCAGGCAAGGAGCTTGAAAAAGCGCAGAAAAACTGGAGCCAATCAAAATACAGCCTTACGTAAAATATGCTAATCTCTTAGGGTCACCATTGAAAACATTGCAGTTTCCTGGAAGATCTTTATTGCCTATACCCCACCCCTCCCCAAACCCCCACCACTAGCCCCCACCCCTTACCCTTCCCGGTGTGTGACGGGGTGTGAATGTGTTTATGGTTGTTTTTATACGTGTATGCGCATTCGTGTGTGTGTGTGTGTGTGTCGAAGCGAGATACAGAGATGGAGAAAGGGAAGGAGAGAGAGAGATGGGGGAGGGGATGGAGTGAGGTAGAGAAGGGAGAAGTCAGGAAAACTAACACGAGATTTGCTGAGTGCGAACGGTTTCGACTTTTCGCTCGCTCACTGATACACTTGAACACGCACACACGCACGGAATTTGTTCTCCATCTTCGCACTTACTCATCTTCGCCCTTCACTCTAGCACCCTCGCACCCTCTTATCTCGCGGCTCGTGTCCTTCTGTCACTCCGAAGAGCATTGGTGATCTGCTGCGCTAATTTGTCTTGGCTGAAGCGTTATGACACTCTTTCACTTCGCATCGTCATCACATTAACTTCTCCTGCCCTTGTAGACACACACAGTTACAGACCCACAGAAAAGGGACCCAAAGACCTGACACTAAAATGGGACGCACAGAGACTCACAAACAGAAGCTTGAACGGACAGCCGCACGCATCTAGTCACGCAGCGTATAATATACCCCCTCTCTATCTCTCTCTCGCTCTCACATGACAATAACTGTTACTTCAAGCCACTCGTTCGGAAGGACATCCTTAAGGCGCATGACACCATTGTCATTTGAGTTGAAGTACTGACTTCGATAATCGAGTCCTTAGCTCCGTTTTTATAGAAAATAAACGTACATTGATTGAGACACTAAGTTTTAGTTGTGTCTTGCTACCATTTTCGGCAGAACGTTTGTAATCTTGGCCTCCGCTCATTCTCTTAGGAGTTAACCTCTTTTTGGGGTGGGGGTGGGGGTGGGGAGCGGGGACTGGGACAGTGATGGGGTAAACGGTTGCTTGACGTAGATTGATTTACTAAGGTTTTCACATCTCACTGCTCCAAGGACTGTCGGCTGTCGCTCCAAGGACTGTTGGCTATCGCTAACAGGCTATTCTAGGGGATCCATCTATATTAATGTTATCAACTGGACGAACAGAATTATCTAGAAATATTAAAGAAATATTTTCAGTGACAGGTAGTTCTCACAACTACATGTAGTAATGTATTAATGACCTGTGTGGCTGAAAGACTGTTGTGAAAAACCCGATAAATTGTGCTGATTTTCGATCATCAGTATACATATTTTTCATTGGTGCTGACATTGGCAGAAGGGTGGGGTGGGACCCTGCTTGTTTGTATGCAGACATAATAAGCCCTATTTGTTCGTATTTAGACACACTAAGGCATGTTTGTTCGTATTTAGATACACTAAGGCCTATTTGTTCGTATGTAGATATACTGAGTCCTGTTTGTTATTAGTTAGACATACTGGGGGCTGCTTTTTCTTGTTTAGACATGCTGGAGAGCTGCTTGTTTATATTTTGACATACTGGGGTTTGTTCGTTTGTATTTCGACATACTGGGGTTTGTTTGTTTGTCTTTCGACATACTGGGGTTTGTTTGTTTGTATTTCGACATACTCGGGTTTGCTTTGTTCCTATTTCGACATACCGGGGGCTGCTTGTTCTTGTTAAGACATGCTGGGGAGCTGCTTGTTTGTACTTAGACATTCTGGGGTTTGTTCGTATTTAGACATTCTGGGAGCTGCTTGTTCCTAGTTTGACAGCTTGACTATTGATCAGTCATTGGTTTAAGGACATGTATATAAGCCTTGTCAACGCTAACGTAGATTAAAATGAATTTTTTGCGTTGGTGGTGGAGGAGGTTCGGAGGTTTGGGCCTTGGGATTGTCTTCTCACATTGGAGAAACTTCATTGAATGAGAGTTCGATGTTAAACTTCAGCTAGACGCAATTTTCTGGTTCTGAACGCAGGTGATTTGCAAACAAGTGACACAGGGCCTCTTGGGAAGAGAAGGGCATCGTTAGGACTGGGAAGCAGGATTGCTCAGACACGTGACTGCATCCCGTGTCTACAAGTACGCATGCGTGCACAGGCACAGGCTCACGCAGAGACTGCTGACGTATTCACATACGCACAATGCAAAACCCCAAACACTAAGCTGCCTACTGCATTTCGTGTTCCAGATATCAGGACAGATGTCAAATACTTCTGCTATCCTGTTCTGATACGTTCTGTTCATGTCCGATAAACTCAAGTATGCTCATTTTTCCCTACTCCTGTATGTTATCTCGACCTTTCCCCCCGTTTCCTCTCTTCGATCGCATCCTCCTTACTTTTTCCTCCTGTTTTTGGTTTTGGAATAAACTACAAGGGCGTGTATACATAGACTGACAGCTAGAATAGGTTAGAACGAGAGTTTCACCAGGGCAAATATACGTGTAAAGCTTTCGTAGCTGAAAAATGGAAAAATATGGCGAGTGTTTATTTGCGACAGCATGCAGTGTGATTGTGGCAGCTTGCAGTGATGGGTGCCCTAGCGGTGGAGCAATAAAATGCCAGCATCAGGCCTATCGCGCAGGTGGCCTTGTTTATGCTGCCCTTTATTTGGCTTGTGTGCAGGGCTGTGTTCTGACACCTCAGCTTCACAAATGGACCGTGCGCGTGTGTATGGGAGTGTGTAGTGGTGCGCACGTGTTTGTGTTTCTGTCTACGCGTGTGTGAATGAGTCTGTGGGTATGCTGACGTGTGTGAAGGCGTTTCAGTGAGTGAGCGAGCAAGCAATCGAGTGAATGAGTGAGCTGGGACTGGTTGGGTGCCAGTAGCAGGGATGATGATGGCAAATAGACCGCACAGGCAAGATTCAGTGAGGAAAAGAGTACCTCAGAGAGCCGAGACATGAAAAAGGACTTGTTCTTTGAGACTTGACAGCATAAGGTCACATGACAACGATTACTGAGAGACAAACAAGGTCGTGAATGACGGCAGGTGGTAAGGCAGGTTAGAGATGCCATGCTGTACAAGAGGAACTCTCACTCTCACTATCACTAATCAATAACCAATGAGTGATCAAGAGTATCAGTAAGCCAGGTGAAAAGCTATTCGTGTTCTCCTGGCCGCAGAGTCTCTAAGTATTTTTCACGCGGTCCGCAGTTGAAAGTTGCCCACACTTGATATAGACTGAGTGGTCTCCATGAGCCAGTCCTCATCACTGTCAAGAAAAGGAATCCGGCATGGGTCGGCCGCACAAGATGTCGTAATACACTTGCGTAAGACCATCGTGACAGGCACTGTCACGTGTTGGGGTCTGGTGGGTCAAGGAGATTGCACCATAGATTCCAGGTGTGAANATGGGTCGGCCGCACAAGATGTCGTAATACACTTGCGTAAGACCATCGTGACAGGCACAGCGACAGGCGGAACTAAGAGAGGAAGGTACAGGACGAACTGGGTTGACAACATCAGGGAATGGACAGCGACTGGGTTGACAACATCAAGGAATGGACAGCGACTGGATTGACAACATCAGGGAATGGACAGCGACTGGGTTGACAACATCAAGGAATGGACAGCGACTGGGTTGACAACATCAAGGAATGGCCAGCGACTGGATTGACAACATCAGGGAATGGACAGCGACTGGGTTGACAACATCAAGGAATGGACAGCGACTGGGTTGACAACATCAAGGAATGGACAGCGACTGGATTGACAACATCAAGGAATGGACAGCGACTGGGTTGACAACATCAGGGAATGGACAGCGACTGGGTTGACAACATCAAGGAATGGACAGCGTGACCAGCAAACAGCAGTTAAGCTGTCTGAAT
>SMGT01004934.1:383620-408291 GCA_004794575.1 Lanistes nyassanus
TATGTAAGTACTAAAATAGATGTATTTCAAACAGATTTTGATGAATTACAGAATTGCAAACTGATCTGATAAAAGTTTAACACATCTAAATGTTGTGATGTATACATCGTCAGAATTCACCAGTTTCTCTGTCAGTGTTCTGTGCAAGTTCAGTTTAACACACCTAAATGTTGTGATGTATACATCGTCAGATTTCACCAGTTTCTCTGTCAGTGTTCTGTGCAAGTTCAGTTTCTCTGTTGAGCAACTCTACTGAACTCAGATGTTGTTCTGCTATTGTGCTTTTTATGTAAGTACGAATCCACCTCACGAATGGTGAAGGAACATCTCTCTGCCGCCACATTCGCGATTGGTACAGTTAACGGAAGCTAAAGGAATCGGGAAACGACCAGCAGAATTTAGTAGAATTTAGCAGAATTTAGCATTGCAATCAATTCCGGCATATCATGCGGGTTACCAGACTGTTTTATTGGTAATTTGAGCACATCGATCTGAGACTTCAAGCTCCACGTTCTGTCAAACTCTTAGGCCTGAGTGAATAAATATATCAGGCATCATAACCAGTATGCCAATGTTTATACGCTTCATTAGATTGTCAAGGATACCTTATGCTTCAAACTTTTCAGCCGGATTGTGGTTTCCAGCAATCACATCAAACGTTTCCAAAAAATGGCCACATCATGAGTGAACAAGTGACACTGTTCTTTCCTGAAGTTCAACGTGTGGAGCATAACTCTGGCAACATTAGGTCCCAGACTTTGCGGGAAATGTCTCCTCCAGATTTGAGAAGAATCCACATCCACATTAAGGCTGATTTAAACATTTTATAGAATGATTCTGTCTATCGACTATGTATTTTTTCTCAAACCAAATGCTTTTGAAAACGTATTCATTAACTCCCACTCTATGTTAATGAAGGCTTTTCAAAGTCCAGACTGAAGAGTAGACTCTGTAAGTAATCAAATCACATGTCGAACGATTAGTATCTCCAATATACCTTGTTGCCATGACACCAGTCTCAACATCACTATTAACAGTAGTAAGAGCCTTTTTTTTAAAATTCGAGATGCTTACACATTTAGAGCAAATTTCGTAAGCAACATTTAACAAGAAAACTGTTCTGCAATTTTATATGAACTTCCTGGCTTTGTCCTCTTTCGATATACAGAAAATAACATCTTTCTCTGAGTTTGATATAGTTTTTTCCCAAACAATTTATTTTAGCGATCCTATAAAATGGAGGACTCTTTGCTTACTTTTTAATCGTAAATGACGGGGTATTTTAAAAATCAGTCGTTTTCATTACTACTGCATCTAAGACAAACAAAAAACATTGTGGATGGAAGCTGAAGGACTCATTAATCTGTCAAATGAAAGGAACGATCTCAACAGTCTAGACAGCGTCATGAAGATTTGCACGTATAACCCAAGCAGAAGTCTCGATTGCAACTCCGTGACGCAGAGATACAAAAACGACGCCTTTCATCCGTCACAGATTAAATGTAACGTTAAGCCAAACAGTTCCTGGCAAACCGCCGTCAAGAAGTTTCCACAGAACGTAGGTGGTAGAGTTTCTTGTAGACAATGAATTCTGAGCTGAAATCTTGTGCACTAGCTGTGGTCATTATCATCTTTCTGATGAAATATTCCTCAGGTGAGAGCCTTTAAGTTATGCCGGCAAAATATTAGGACTGTTTTTAAAAACAGCCAAAGCACCGCAACTTTCCTGAAGTCGGTGCTCGCTTACAAAAAAATATTCGACAAAACCGTTGAAGGCCGGTCGGCCGGACGCGATTATTGTCCATATCAGGATTGAAATTGGATTGCAAGAAACTTATTTTGACGCCAACGATCGGTAAGCAAATTTGTTGAGTATTGTCCAAAACCTGTACCAACCAGCTGGTGTCGATAATCCGAAAGTTATTGCTTCCGACAGTCTTAATAATTTCCTTGCCGTGAGTTAATTTCAAATTTTACGAATGACCACCGTAATCTTAGCAGCAGAAACAAGAAACTTTATTGCTTTAACTATTTTAAAAAAATATATAGTTTTTTGTGTTTGTGAGAAGGTTTTTTGTAAAACATTTGTTTGCTTTTTTAAAAAAAATGAAAGCATTGCTTATTTCAGTATACTTGAATCTCATGTAAGTTACTGGATTCCCGCACAAATCAAATGAATGTATTAACGTAATGGAAATGTGTTAAATAAACACATTTCTTCAGTGTATCGGACATTGAGATGGACTCAAATTTTACTTCTGATGAAAAGACGTGCTTGTAGATATTAGCATAGGTTTTGTAAAGAAAGCCTTCTTTATTTCAGTATACATGAATCTGACGTGTTACTTCATTCTCCGCAATTACATGCATGTATCAAGCTTTTTGTTTTTGTTTTGTTTTCTAATACACAAGGGAAAACATCTACGAGAGTGTAAGGCATTCCGTGCACAAAGAAAGCGACTGTTTTAATTTTGTTTTTGTTTACTTGTACACAGCGGACCATGCATGCAAGAGAGGCTGGGTAAAGTTTGAACAGAGCTGCTATGTTTACATTAAACAAAAAGTATCGAACATGGATGGAAAGGTAATTTTTTGAGTGTTTAGTTGTATGATTATGAGAGGTCACCACAATATCAGAATCACATCCAAACAAAATAGATTTTTCTTTGCACGCGTATGAATCGAAATACACCTTAGTTCTCGGCACGATCTGCCCAGTCCCTTTCTTTCGAGCCTCTCTTTGCTACGTGTTTGGGTACGGTAAGCTCTCTTGGTCCCATGCGTCTGCATACGGTTACTTTCAGCGTTTCAAGTACCTCTTGTTGTATTGATAATTTAAGCGCTCGGTCCTCGTTTGTTGTTTATTAGTTATAAATTAGAATTCATTTCTTTCGCATTGAATGTTCACACAGTGTACGTCAGTAACATTAGTACAAGATTCAAAAAGTGCGCACGACACTATTTCTTTGCACTCTCACAATGGTTTGTACACCAGAACAATACTTACAATACTCTCATAATGGTTTGTACACCAGAACAATACTTACAATACTCTCATAATGGTTTGATCCAAGTATACCAGAACAATACTTACAATACTCTCATAATGGTTTGATCCAAATATACCAGAACATTACTTACAATACTCTCATAGATGTTGTGATACGTCTGAAGAAAATATCGCGAGTGAACCCATGGTACGCATGAGTGACATGAAGGTTTTAGGAAAATGGTGTGTGGTCTCGCTGTAGTGAAGTTGACAGAAAGCCGACAGACAGGGAGAAGAACCTGTTTCCTATCCACCTTCTTACCTCGTCTTTGAAAGGCATACTGGGTAGCTGCTAGGGGTGTTCAAAATAATTTTTTTCAACAATTTTTAAAATGACCAGTGAAGAAACAAAGTTTTGAATAGCTAGATTTAGCTAACAGTTACCATATGTCTTCCACTTTACAATGATCTTTTATAACCGTTGCAGATTTTCTGTAACCTGCAATGGGCTGATCTTGTCGAAATCAGTTCTGAGGCTGAAAACGCATTTGTTGCCAGCTTGGTGAAAACAAATCAAGGTAAGGAATTTAGAAGACTAAAAGGTAAGACTTAAAGTAGGGGTTGGAGGTGAAGGAGAAGGAGTTTATGAACATAAAAATAGGTACATCACACAGGGTTTGTAAATAAGATTATGTATCTACTTGAAATCATTCCTACATAGCACGTACAGGACTTGTAAGTAAGATTAGACCTATGTCTTTTTTGTTATGATGTGTCTAACATATGGCTTGTAGAAAGGGCCCATGGTAAGCTATTCGTGTCTAAGGGGTTGCGATTTTGATTATGTTTGCTCTTAAAACAAAATACAAACGCTCTAGAAATAAGGGAAGAAAGAATGATGTAAGGAGTGAAAGAAGAAATGATAGAAAGAAAGAAGAAAGTCAAGATAGAAAAAGGATAAACCGAAGAAGAAATGAAATCGAAAATTAAGAAGAATTTAATGTGTGCTACATCTTTATATTTGTGAGACTTACCAAGAGTCGGGAACGTTTGTCAGCAAGGGGGGGGGTGCTTTACTTTGGAAGTGGTTTAGGGGCAGTACTGACCTTTGTACCTTCAACCGTTTAGAGCCGGATTGTTAAAACACAGTGTCAAAACTGACAGACACGTGACGGAAGCATGGACCATTCACGGACCCACCGAATCCAAGGACGCAGTTACCAGGTGTGAACTGCCTGCAAAGAAGAACCAAAAGAGTATTAAAATTATTAGATAATGTTTTGACAAAAGTTGTCACAACAACCTGAAGGCACTGACATGTTCTACAGGTGCCAATGCCTGGATGGGAATCAATGACTTGATTGAAGAAGGACGGTGGGTGTCCCACACAAGTGGGGAGCCAGTGACCTACACTAAGTGGCAGCCTGGCGAGCCAAATGATAAGATGCATTCTGGGACAGAGAGCTGTGGAGAAGTCTGGTCAGAGGGAACGTGGAACGATGCCCCTTGCAGCTTTCAATATGATTTTATCTGTGAGATGAACGTGGATGCCAAATGAAGGGAGACGACGGAAATTTAAAGTTATCTTTCTAGATGAGAAGAGAGAATTTTAAAAAAGGAAGTCATTTTATTCTCAGTAAGATTTATTTCGTTTGTAAGTACAAAATACATTGTTTTAGTTTCGGCAAATCAATTTTATATCAGATTTCCAAAGTAGAAAATAGCTTTTTACTGTTCTTAACTCTGGAGAAAAAAGAATTGCAACTCTTAATTCATTGAGAAATCAATCTTGTCTCTTAGTTGTCATATGAACCTATTTCGAGAATAAAAGTCGTTGGTTGAATGAAACATAGTGACTTATCATGAACTTTGTCAGCAAGACAGGACAGAGTACGCAGTCTTGAGAGTGAAGAGGGGTGGCATCTTTGTAAATCAAACTTACCCTAACTGGTCAAAAGCTCTCTTTAATTTAATTTTATTTAATAAAATGTGTTCCAATTTCTTAGACGTCCAGGGACTCCAAAACAAACACAAGCATATTTAAAAGAATTTAAGAAGCACTTACTGTAAACGTAATAATCCACGAAACACACTAACCAGATATATCCCTCCGTACGCTCAATCAATCACACAGTCCAGAAAAATGGTTTTCTACCGACGAAATAAGAGTTACTGTCCACATACATTTCCGCTCAAAACAAGTTCAGGTGACACTACATAACAGTCCACTCCTAACGTTTGTGCCACACGTATCCCTGCCAACAAGAAGACTGGACAACTGGAGGTCGAAGATGAAGACGGCGATGTTACGGAAGATGGCGATGATACAGTAGACAGGCGATGACAGTAGGCAGGCGAGGAGACCGAAGACGGACGATGATACAGGAGACAGGCGATAAAACCGAAGACGACGATGATTCAGCTCAAGTCGTGGTTGTCAAAGACTTAACTAAAGTTCTTTTTAATCAGTCCTTTTGAATCCATGTACACATGGGCGTGTACCAGTATTTTAACTTTAACAATCAATGCAGACAACGATCACAAATGTCTATCTTTTCTTGCAGTTCGTACGTTGACATAGCTATATGTACACTCCCATTCTACACATAGCTATATGTACACTCCCATTCTACACATAGCTATATGTACACTCCCATTCTACACATAGCTATATGTACACTCCCATTCTACAGTTTATGATGATCCTACACATAGCTATATGTACACTCCAATTCTACAGTTTATGATGATCCTACACATAGCTATATGTACACTCCAATTCTACAGTTTATGATGATCCTACACATAGCTATATGTACACTAAATGTGTCTGACATGAATTGTGTACACATTCGAGCACACACAGACGCATTCGGAGACACTCAAAAGCACACCGACACACACGGTTACACACAAACACACACGGACACATATAAACAACACGAAAAGTCACAGGTGTGGTTCTCCGGGAAAAAATGTCTCGGTGCGCACAAAAATTTCGCACAATGGGTTTTCCCTACCGCTTAAAGTACCGGATAGCGCTCGTCTCCTGGCAACGGGCTGCACGTGCACCTTAGGCTTCACCTGGCGCAGTCATTAACGGGATGCTCGACGAGGAAAACAGATGCGGAGAGACTGCTTCTGTCAGGACGCCGTTTGGCACCACAAACCTGAGCCTTCTGTCACTCATTCTTTGCACCAAGACGCCCACGTCAACATTGCAGTGGCCTTTGTGTGGAAGTCGCGTGGGCTAGGCATCCCACACCCACATTTCTCCGCAGGCTAGAACTGAGCAAAACTGCAACGTGATGAGATGATCGTCGAACGTCCCTCGCCTCCTCTAACGGACAGAAAAGCGCGAGAGAAGGTGGGAGGTAAGACAGACAGACAGACAGACAGACAGACAGACAGACAGACAGACAGACTCCCTAAACCGCTGCTTACTTGAGTATAAAATGAACCCGAGTAAAGATCGCTAGGAGAGGTCAGATGGCGCAACCGAGGAATGTAGCCGCGTGAAGGAGTTAATTGCTGAGTGAGAATGGACTGCCGGCAGTTCTGTCCGGACTCTGGCTTTACTGATGTGGATGCCCACGTAACCTGTTCCTACAATGAGTTTTTTCAAGACTCTTTCTTATTGTCCTATTTGCGTACATGGGGGACTTGTGTTTGTATGTTTTTTTGAAAAAATAAAATGACGAACATAAAACAAGTTCTTCTGAACACTTTTTGGCTCTGTTGTCCCCTTCTCCTCTTTCGTTGTCTTGTACCGAACTGGTAGTAATACGGCTGTCATCTCTGTCAAATGGCGGCAATAAAAATGCTAGAGTGTTAATTAAATTTAGCATGCTGAGGACCTCGTAAGTGGGTTTTTCTAACAACGTTTCCGACCTCTGTTACTTCCTTCTACTCCTTGATAAAGCATCTTTAGCAACAAACCATCTCTAGGTTTAAGTACTTAGATCCCCCCATCCCCACTTCATTTATGGACCTTACACTATTCTTCCCTATCCACACACACTCTCTCTCTCTCTCTCTCTGTGTCTAACAGAGTCCACCCTCTCAGCCACTTCAAACTGGGGGCACCATCTTGTATCTTTTGCATCCATCAGCTGCTAGGCTGTGCTGAGCTCTCTCTACCTGTGTGTCTTAGCCACCTGCCTGCACTTTGCCAACTTGGCTGTAACCATAACAATTTTTCACCAGCTTCAATCTTCTTTGGAATCTGTGTGCAGCCGTGCTCTGCCAAAGTCTCCAGCATGCCTGTGCTGGGGTGGGTTTGCTGGCAGACTGCCATGTAAGTGCACGTGCAAGCTGCCCCGGACTAATCGCCCTCTGCCTCTTATCTCCGGCTCTTGGATCAATATTTGTCTGTCTGCTCCCCGCCTGGGCTCTGTTTTTCACCTGCCTTTGATACGTTTCCCCTTCCCGTTCTCGTTCGATAAAGCGAGCGTGCGGTAACATTTTTGGTAATCCACAAAATTAAAGGAATGTTAATAACAGCGTGTGGGATGTACCACCAATCATCAATTAATGCTGTTTGTCTCAGAAGATGTGTGTGGGAGAGAGGGTGTGGCATGATTCTGACTGGCTTTATGGCGTCTAAGTGAAAAAATGGATGGTCGTCTTTCGTGTACTGTCCATTACTGTTGGTTTTTTTGCTGTTGGTAGATAAGTGTTGATGTTGTCTGTGTAGGTTTTGAACAGAAAAGCTTTACGTGAAGGTAGAATGGATTTGGTCGCGCGACCGCCATAAAGCGGAGTCTATCACTGCGCTGTTTCTATTTTGTCTGTGCGTTCTACTCGATGTCTCGATGATTGATGACTTTAAATGCACAGAAGTCAGATACGTGCGCGCAATGTCACATGACGAAAAACAGAGATTCCTTCTTTAGCAATTTCTCACTCACTTTGTTTTGACGTCTCACACGGCAATGTCTGTGCTGCTCCACTTTACTGAGCGATGGCAAAGGGCAACTGTTGGCAAGGTTTCGGGACATTGCACATTTTTCAGGCAAGAGGCCCTATTACAACTCCCTCTTACATAAGACCCAAATTTTTGTCACTGACCCCTGCTGGTTTACACTATAGATACTCTCTATTGAGACCCCTCTCAGTCAAGACCTGCATGCTTCTCGTACATTTTCAAAAGTTTGAATTAGGAGGTTTTACTATTTTTGCCCCCATCCAAACCTCATCCTTTTATACCACGCGTTCACTTTCCAGTTGGCAGTTGCCTGTTAGTAATTAGTCTCACGATTTGTCTTTCAAACTCTCTTTCCCCGACACCGTTGTATTGTTGCATACACATCCTGAGTTGGGCTGCAAAAATGCTGGTACCTCCTGTCGAAATACGCAGGTACACATCACGTGCGTGGAAAGAACATGCGAACCACGCGCATGCGCTCCGATCCAGCGGAAAGTCGGAAACCCCTGCCTCCTTAACTCCCTTTCCTTTCTAGAAGGGTCGCTGTATGTCGGGCGAGGTCAGAGTCGGCCTAAGCAGTGTAACAGGGCCGGCTTGATTGAGCGTTCCTATATGCTCTTCCGGTCAGAAGGCCCAATCGACCTGTTTTGCGATCGCAACTACGTATAAACAGGAGATAAGAACGCTTATGCAAGCCTGCACAGGGATGTATTCTAACACTGAAGCCCAAAGGTGTCACATGTCACTCCTAGGGTATCACCTGTCACTCTTAGTTTAGCCAGCTAGCTCCTCCCCTTCTCTTCACACCTAGGTAAGTGAGCGATACGCCATTGGTCATGGCAGCTGCCCTGCTCCACCTAGTCTGACCAGAACCGGTTTACTCGAGGTTAATGCGTCAGAACGACTACTACTTAAGGAGGTAAAAACGCGATTAGGAGAGACAGATACACAGAGAGGACAGGACATGGAGAGAGAGTTAATGTAGGAGGACCACAAGACACGTGTAGACCCACGGACCTCTACCCCTCGCCATCTTAGCCAAGACGTGAAAAGAATAAAGGACTCCAGCATTTCACGCAGGTACATGAGGTGTATTCTGCCGACTACTAGACAAAGTAATAAGTGACTATTGTTGTGCCTTGTAGGACTGCTTTTGCCATAGATTATCTTAGAGTCTGGGACTCGTGTTGATTTAAGATAGGTGGTTTCATCCTGCCGGAGACAGGAGACGTCATAAGCTAGTGGCCGGACGTTTGTCAAAAGAGGAGGTAAGAGTGTTGTGCTGACCGTGGCCGTGTCCTAGCTTTCTTGTTGGTCGTTGAACAGCTTTAGAGCTGTGTATTGCGGTAAACAGTTGTTTCAAAAGTGACAAGAGTAAGAGCTCTATTGTCGGTCACTTACTGTACGTGTGTATTGAGCGGGATCATAGGCTGGTTTGCAGTTTGATTTCCCTCTTGCTTTAGTTTGATTATCTTCTTTGTCTGATACCGCGTGGTATGACGTACTCAGGCAGCGTCTTACCCTAGACACGAGCACGGTGATTCTTTGTAAATAATCTGTAGATATTTTTGATGTTGTCGAGTCAGTGTATGAAATATATGTTAAATAACGGTTCGCTGCAGTTGTGTCTTTTACGAGGGTGGGGGCTCTTGAGCAAGAAGTGTTATGCCTGTGTGAGACTGAGCGAACTTGTCAGAGAATGAGAATCTTTTCCCTCGGTAGATTTCTCTAGTTATTCACATTATTTCATAGCATCGTCACCCTCTGGTGTAGAAACCATTGACCTGTTGCAGTAAAGGTTTTGGTGACGATTGCTCAATTAAGTCTACATTTTACGAGATCACCATAAAAGTTTGTCCAATATTTCTGAGAAGTCGAGTCCAATAAGTTAAGGTACGGCCCGCCACGTCAAAAAAGGTTCGCGTAAAGGAGGTTACGATACTTTTTTCAGGAAAAAAGGCGCCTACAGTACGAAAGCGCCCAGTTCTGCAACAGAATGGACGCAAAACTACGCACGTATTGAACACCGCATTCCCACACGCACACAAACGCGCTCTCGCGGCCTCCTCCTCTTCCACACACACACACACGCATATAAACAACTACACCACACATTCAATAACTTTCTCTCTCTCCCCCGCCCCCTCACTTTAGTTGAATTGACAATATAAGGAGCAAGGGAAACAAGCAAAACCCTCGAACAGATCGAATTCCTTTCAAATTATAATAAGACAGCATGCACGTGTTGAGGAACATGGCGCCTGTGTGTCGAGAACAATGCGGGATAAACGCCCAACTTAAATGAGTTCTGCCAGTGTGTATCATTACCTGTAAGGAACACAACGAGTTTTATGCTGTATTCAACATTCTTGAACATTGCTTGCGTTAGACACAAACAGTTCATTTTTCTGCTGAAATCAGAACTTATATACATCGCCTGCACTGAGTACAAATTAATCACTCTTTTGAAATTAAAATGAATAAAACTCACCTATATTCAAAAGAAGAAGGAAAAGAAATATATATGTAATGGTGCGCACGTGATCAGAACTCGGATACTTGTTTTACGACACGAGATATAAGACAGCCATTGCGTTATGAGGAACTGAGGTTCATTAGCTGGAAAATAATGATCTCTTCTCCACCACCTTCAGATCCCCCGCAGAGCTACCAGGTTTCCCCAGCTGACAGGACGAACGCTGCTCTATCGCTCTGACAATTGCCTGGCCGGATTGCTGTTCAGATTGCCCAGGTGGGATCCAGAGAGTTGAGGGGCGGGGGGAATCAGAGGAGGTGAAGCAGCTAGAAAGAGCAAAGTGAAAGGTAGGCATGCGCGCAGCCACCCCACCCCAAGCCTCCAAAACAAAATCAGATAGGCAGTCGGGGACGAGATGAGAGGGGTGGGGAACATAAGGATAGGAGGAGGGGCCCAAGTCACAAAGGTGCCAACTTTGTGATGTCAGACATTCACGCTGGAACTGCAGGGGTCAGGTACCTGATACCCCCAGCAGGAGCGTCTCCCTGCAAACGATGTGTCAGCCCCTAATTGTTCGATACGCTTGCATGACATCTGGATTCAGCAGGCCTAAGTTAAAACGTAAGACTGCGGTTGACTTAAAAGAAACTACTCAGTTTTATGTTACTTCTATTTTCATTGTTGTAACTAAGGGTTTGCGAACCAGTGCTGTATATGTGTCACGATGTCAGATTTGTTAGAAGGTGTCATGAGCTTCAGATTCATCCGTGTCGGGTCGTCAGATCCGACTTAGAGACAACGCCTTGTTGGTGATCAATGTGCGGAATCATTAAACGAGTATGGTATTTGCAATTCAAGTTCAAACATCGCGTGCGCGTGCATCCATCTCAGCATAACAGCAGGGGCCCACACGCAAACGCACGCATGCATCCTCTCACACACGCTAACAACCAGGCACCTCCCACAAATGCACAAGCAAGCACGCACGCACACGCTGTTCCATGGTAAAATAGCTATTGTATTAGGTACTTAGAAAAGGAGAGCGGACGCACTGACAAAGAACGTCAAAAAGAAAACATTGCCATGTTCCTACGTACCAAGAGCCTCCCTGCTCATTTATCAAGGCTACCATCTCAGACAGGTGAGCACAGCCTCAATGCCTTTCCTGACCCCTGACCCCTCAGTTCAGGTCACGTACGGTAGAGAGCGCCAACTGCTCTACAGCCTCCGAACTATGCCTTGACACTAAACCCAGCCTGGGAGAATGTGTGCACCCGTAGATAGTCAACGTCGGTTTAGATTAACCTTAGTGATAGCACATAAACACCCCCATCCTGCACCTCTGTCTATTATGCTGACACTACGACATTTATACTTATATTTTGGCTGCCCCTCTATGGAATTGTGAAAGCGCCCAGAAAAGAACATTCAAATCAATATGAACTCACCAGCCCACGCATTCACACATACACAGACACAAGAACGTGCAAAAGGCGAAAGAAAGTTACTGTTTTATCTAGGTTGTAACCATTTCGCAGAAATGTGTGGCTGGAGGTCGCGAACGAAACTGGTCTTTGCAAAGCGGAGATGATTTCGTAAGAGACAGATTTAGCTCTGCTGCCCGACGTGATGTTTCGCGGTCTGTGTAAAGCTGAAGCGTGTCTGGACTTGTTGCAGGTATTTATAGCATCCGCATTCTATGCTTGCGTTCCTTCCTCGTCTGCTCCCTCTGTGGGTGCGTGTGCACGTGCACTTACGTGCCCATATCTGTGTGCGTGCGTGTAAGGTACGTGTGGCTGCATGTGTGGGTGTGAAGTTACGGTGGGGAAATACATCTGAGACGATTCTCTTCCCCACCTCTTATCCTGACTCGGGTTTTTGCTCTCCTTGTCTAGTCAAAAGGGTCGAGCTTCTCCCTGCTTATATTTCTTGCTGAACATTCTTTCTCTTTCGCTTCTTCTATATTTATTTCTCCTGATATCTGGCGATCTGTCTTTCTTCCTTTTAAAAGTGTCTGTATGCGTCTTTTGTGTACCTATCTGTTATTCCTTCCTTGGGTCGAAAGCATTTTCATACAGAAAAGTGGGAGTTATAGACAAGGTGTAAAATGCAAATTTTTTAAATATCGCTCTTTCCGTTTGGGGTTTGTGTGGGAAGGACGTGTTCTGTGTGGGTTAGAAGTTGTAAGATTCAGCTTCGTTTTCACCTTACAAACTGCACTTGTAGAAGCATTTCCTTTTTTACTGATTTGATTTGATTTGATTTGCGTGCGTGCGTGCGTGCGTGCGTGCGTGCGTGCGTGCGTGCGCGTGTGCGTGTACGTGTCTGCTTGTGCATGAGCTTCCATTCTGTACTTTATACTTAACTTTTACCTTGATTTTATGCTCCATTACTCATTTTACAATGACGTTTCATACCATTAAATGTTTAAGACTAAAACTTCTAATCGCTCATGCTCTGAAACAGAGCGTGCTGAACGGTCTGCTAAAAATGCTACACTATCTGCTAAATAAATGCTAAACCTCTAATAAAGATCGTTGCGTTTTTCTGTAGCCGATTAGCATCTATCAAGGACTAGCTTTTGTTTTCAAGTTTTCAGACTGCACACTGGTAAACACGTAGTCGTGTAGCAAGGGCTTTTATTTCATTTTTAAGTGGGTGATCATCAGTAAATAATAATAAAAAGGTTTACATGTTGTGCGGCAAACTTTCTGCTCACCCAACCAACCGCACCGCCATCATTATAACCACCGACAACTGACCTTTGTGAAAACCGCTCCGCCCTTCGGATCGAGGTGTAATGGCAAGCTCTTTTCGAACTCTAGCTGCGCAAGTACAAATCCTGATTTCTTTTTCTTTTTTTTGGGAGGGGGGTATGGGTTATAATAACCTATTATTTCCGTCACTCTGCCTTTGGTGTTCCATTACCATTAACCTTCAGAGGTTATGACGACGAAGTTTCTTTTTCCGTCATATTTCTTGTCGGCATGTTTCATGGCCTTTCACCGGAGTTCAGTTGTGCAAGTGAACTCATACCCTGTCGGGCTGTCCCCAACACAATACCAGCCTGACACTTTAGTGCGCATTCTGCAGGATAGAAGCCAAGAACTAGGTATCCACCCGGAATCTGACTCCTTCGTCAGAGAAGTTTGACCTGCCCTTTTATGCAAATAATGACCTTTCGTTAGCAGCCACGTTCCATGCTCATCACTATTAATAGGCGAGCAAAACTACGCATTTGTCGAGCGAAAGCGGTAAATCTGACAGCGGAAGAGAGCCGAGAAACGTGTGGTGGTGTATAGTTCTGTCAGACTTGTCTGTTCGGCGCAATTCTAAAGTAAGCATGGCAAAGCTTTGTCAAGAGTTCAACCAAAAACACTTATTTTGTCGGACTCAATAATTTGTGTAGGCTGTGGATCTGTAGCAGCGGAAGACAGTGTCGGAATTTCACATTTGGTAGTCACATCCGGACCATTTTATGTGTGCGAGATTACTATATGCAGGACTTCGCCTTTTAACTTAGTGGGTACAGTCTGCGCACGCATCTTAGTGGGTACAGTCTGCGCACGCATCTTAGCGAGTACAGTCTGCGCGCGCATCTTAGTGGGTACAGTCTGCGCACGCATCTTAGTGAGTACAGACTGCGCACGCAAAAGGAGTAGAATGGAAAAATCCGTGCTTTTTCTCAAAACCAAGATGCCTCTTTTTTCAAGATCACCTGTCTAGCAATCTGAAAAAAATACAATTAAATTATCTAAAGATAACTCCAACAAAGGTACTGGCAGCGCTCAACATAGCCGTATGCAGACGCATGTGCCCAAGGGAGCTTACCGTACCCAAACAGGTAGCAAAGAGAGGGTCGAAAGAAAGGAACTTGGAGGTCCTTTCTTTCGGCCCTCTCTTTGCTACTTGTTTGGGTACGGTAAGCTCCCTTGAGCACAAACTCAGGTTGCAGGCAGGCATGTTGTTTAAAAGATTGTAGTCTGACTTTTTCTTTGACTTTAATGGAGCAGTGTGAGATAGGTACGGCTGTTTCCTTCATTCTGCATGTAACACAACCGGAGCAAGTTTGCCGACAACAAAAAAACTGTTCGCCGCGTTACAAGATCGGGCAAAGACTACAGTAAGAACCTTTCAATTAATGCATGCGCAGAGTAGATTTCAGCATATTGTGTATGCGGATGGTGCCGTGTTTGCATGCGACAAGATCTGAACATCACTCAATTGAGACGTTTTCCACACATTGATGTGAATTATTTCACCAATTACTCATCGCCACTGTTTTTATTTCTGAGCATAAATGGAACTATGACCTCGGCGTCCACTGTGTAACAGTTGCAGTGATTTTGGATTTTTTTTGACGGGAGGGTATTCTTTATAATTTATTTCTACGAAAGACCCACTTTGTTTTTAAACCATATCAATCTGCCTTTAAGTCAGAGCTTCCTGATCTCTTCGTTGTGTTATAAAATATTTAATAACAGATATTCTGAGCTTCACTTTAGTAGGTAGAACTGTCGAAACGTTAATTATATATATATATATAGAATGTCAGTGTCTGTGCGTGCCTGTGTTTGAGAGACTGACAGACAAAGAAGACCAGAGACTGATTAATACATACAGCACCATATCACACTGCGCTGTCCTGAACACAAAAGCCGAGACGTACCAAGACTTCATTACAACCTTGTTTTGAACCTCCTTTTATTGGTTTTGACGACAGAATCTTCCTACCTGGCAGTGTTGGTGAGATCATAAATTTCAGCTGGCGAAATCTCGCGCCTCGCAAAGCCTAATTCCCTGCTGGACATTTCGAAGATCCCGCAGCAATAAATCGTGTTATAAATGCTTATGCACTTACATTAGGCTGCGGAACGGTTCCAGGACTAAAAATAAGACATTCAGTAGCTCCTTCGCACTTTCTCTTTCTGCTGAATCTCCATAACGCTTCCACTTCAAGGCTGGCAAACACAGCACTTACTGATAAACTTGGGCCAAGGTGTTGGTTGACGAGTTTTGGCGATAAGAGAGGACACCAGTCATCAGCTGTCCACACGGCCAGCGACACACGCGACGACGTTACAAATGGTGAGATGTTGTGACAGGGACTGGCGCCTGAAAGATGAATGTGTTTATACTTTTTCACGAAAGGGGGACAGGGAGGAGACAGAAAGACAGAGAAAAAAGACAGAGAAAAACAGAAAAAAGACAGGAGAAGACGGGGGAAGAGGCAGAAAAAGACAGAAGGAAAAGGGCTGCCAGAAATCTTTTAGATGTACCTTGGCTGTCTGTACATCGGGCCAGTTACCATGTCTGCCGTTTTTCCTGTCACTAAGATGGGACACTTTCAGACTTCCATCTTTCCATAAATCTTTAACAATCAAGCACGTGCTTTCGTGATGCTAACATACCAATGAACGTCGTCTTGACTCAGTAATTTTTTTTAATAGGAAAGATCGAGAGGCAGAAAGAAGATGGATGTCAGATATGCAGACCCCCTCCGCTCCTGGCCTCCTCCCTCCCACACGGTGAAGTTGACCACATCGTAGGATAACAGTAAGAAATCAATACAACCCCCCCCCCCCCCGACAATCAGTGTGCTTGATCGAGAGATCTGTCACAGTCTCTTGACTTCTTCAAAATGTGTTTATAGCGAGTGTTTGTGGAGTCAGAAAATTTAATCCGAGTAAACAAGAAGAAATCTTTTGTTTGTTTGTTTGTTTGTTTGTTTGTTTGTTAGTTTGAAGATGGTTGATGCATTCCTTTACCAGTGTTTCCGTTCGACTTGATGGAATCCTGTGAAACAGGTATTAGAAAAGAGGGCCGGCGGTCCGATAGTCAAAAGAGCTTTCTACCATTACCTCCTGCTTTGTTGGCCCTGTGGACAGAGGGCACCGCTCAGCCTGAACGCTGCTCCACTCTAGCGTGCAAGCAGGAGGACAAGTACGCTAGAGTGACTCTCAGCACCCCACGAACCAGTCTCCTTGGACACACCTGAGTGACTGTCGCAGGCCTGTCTCCCTGCACAGGTATGAGTACAAACGAGCCGTCCCGTAACCTCAGTGTCACGCTTGAGTAAGTTTTCACTTTGTTCATGCGGACAGTAGTTGGTGGCGACAAGTAAAAGCGGGGGAAATAAGTCTTGGGGCAATGAAGTGTAGCAAGAAATAGGTAAGCCGAGGTCGTGTGGAAGGACATCGTCTATCACCTATAGCTGTGGACAGTCGCTGGTTGCAGTGTGAACACTAGGGATTACTTCAGACAGCCTAACAGTCCGCTGTAAATTTCATCAGTTGGTAGTCCGACGTTTGAATAAAAGATGTGTAACAAAGAACTAGTCCATCCAACTGACGTGACCAGCAGGCTGTCTTCTTGTTTGCTTTGATACCGGTCGTCTGTGTCCGGGTTCAGCTGCGCCGTCTCAACTTGGACCCTCTAAATAATAATGCCGACATCACACTGTGCGACTAGGTCCTATGACAGCACTCGTAAAGAACAAATCCAACCATTTGCACCACATATAAAGTTCAGAGACAGATTCATCTCACCGCACGCCGGGTTACAACTTCTCATTCCTAAGTTTATGAAGAAAATCATCGTCTGCAAACACTGTTTCATTCATGAGACAAAGATACTGCATTTTCTTTTTGGCAGGTGTTTGGACTAGCTGTTTAATACAACTTTCACAACGGTAAAGTACTATTTGAACTTTTTGCAGCAAAGATTGTGTCCAAATGCGATCGCGATATTCCATCACACAAAGTTTTCTTCAGGAGAGAAATTGCAGGCAAAATGGATGTTTCTATCAATGATTTGTTTCTGTTGCCGACAGTAAAACTACTTTTTTTTTTAAAAAAAAACTCCTATTTTCCTCCCACTTCGTCAGACTGTGTGGAGCCGACTTTAGCGCCATCGGGCGTGCCGTACTGAAGAAGTCTTTAGACTTAATCCGCAGTCTCTGTACTGGGTTGCCATCTAATCTCAGTTTAACTCGTAACTGTCACCACCGCGGCAGTCGGGCTCCCGCTGTCCCGATCCGTCCGACCTCTAACAGACGGCTCGCGGGGAGGGTGTTGTAATCCGAGTGTTATAGTGGCGTAGGCTCGCTATCTGCTGGCCGACTGTCGTCCCCCATATCGCTGGGAGCTCTCTAAGCGCGTGCTGTGACGGCCTGACGCGATAATGTGACTTCAAGAACTCCGCCGCTCATCATCGCCTTGCATCTTGCTTCGTGCTTGTGCACGTGCTGAGGGCAAAGGTCACGTCAAACCCGACCTGAAGGGCCCTCGCTGATGAGCCTGGTTACAGGTCACTTAGACCCCCCCCCCCCGCTCCCCCCTTTTTTTGATGCTGTCATACTCGGCGGTACGTTATGTGATCACTACACGATTAATCCAGAAGTTTCGAGAATTGTTTTGTAAATTTTTATACGTTTACTGTGCTACTTCGAGTCTGCGTCGCTATTTTATTTAGCTTTAAAACTTGCAGGCTTGCCATAAAATACGGCAAACACCCAAACACCATAACTCGGGAGATCACACTCACCCCCACCCCCTCTCCCAAGCCACAGCTGAAGCCGACCCATGAGCAAGATTCAGGTGAGCTTTTCACCACCGCGTTGCTGTACTCCGCTAAATCTCTCAGTAGGACACGAAAACCCCAGCCCTTATGTTAGAAAAACACACCACGTCTCAAGAAAACAGGACGTAATTTTTTTATTGCTTATCTGCCACAACATTACAATAAATCTTGCAGAGGAATGACTAGAAATAATTGGCATTTGTACCTACACGAAACCTTGTAGCAGAAAGCTAAAAGTGATTAACCTTGTGCTGACATACTACAGTGAATCTCGCAGAAGATTTACAAGAAGTAATTAGCCTTTACATTACTAAAGCAAATCTTGCAGCAGAATAGAAGAAAGTAATTAACCTTTCTGTTGCCCCCTAAGCTAAATCACTGATGGGAAACAGACTATTAGAAACACCTCGAGCCATTGAAAGTCATAAATTACTATAGTCCGTAGATTTTTTTTTTTTGCTGTGGTCATAAAAAACCTGGGCTGTTAGAAATTTCAGTGCTAGTGAATTTCAAATTCCACTAGTTCCTCGGGGTGGTGAAAATATTGAATCGTCCCCACCCCTGTAAATACAGCATCAGAATGCCAAACCACAGTTCTGCTCACTGCAAACGATACATTTGCCTGGGTGTTACAGAGATTGTTCACACATTCCATCTGATAGCATTAAATGATCTGTCCTCATACGTTATACTGGCCAGTGGATTCTGGAACATGGACAGGAACTTAAATGATTTACTTTGTACAGTAAGTGCAGTATCCACCCGTCTATCCCCAGATTAAATGAACCTGCTGATCGCAGAGACGCAGAAGTAAACTGGCTGGAACTCCCACAAACTGCATTGTCCTTTAGCAAGATCCAGCTGGAACTGTTAAGAAAGAAAGAAAGAACGAAAGAAAGAACGAAAGAAAGAACGAAAGAAAGAACGAAAGAAAGAACGAAAGAAAGAAAACGCGGCGATATCGCCAAGCGACAGCAGACACGAATGCCAAGAGGAAAGGACGTATCTGGATCACAACCTGCGTGAGACAAGAGCTGTAGCAGATAGCGCACCTGCACAGGAGAATGGCACCCAGTACAGTTGGTAGACGTTCATCCTGAAATTCTCTAACTGACCCTAACCCTAACCCTAACAGCACCGTGGGTGGTTCTGTTGATTTCCTTTCTTAGACCCTTTTCCTCTCCTTTGCGCCTCTGTTTGAATTATAAGTACCCGCTTCTTTAGCGGTCCGTCCTCTCGTTCACATGCATACTACATGCATACTTCATACGTACTACATAAATACTTGTTTCACTGGAGTACTGCTTGGTGAGCTTGGTAGACCTAAGACATTAGTTTATTCATTAGACCTTGCCTTTAGGAGTGGGGTGACAATAAAATCGTTAAAGTTTACTTTACGATTAAATACTCAATCGTCAGCGCCGAGCTGTCCATGAATGTGACTCTGATATTTGATAGATAATAACAGAGAAAGTATTAAGAAAGTTTCAAAAATTGTCAGTATGACGTGTATACATTCTGACAGTTTCCCACCACCTCCCCACACAAGATGTGTGGGCCATGAAGCAACCCTCGTTTGCACCGTTGTTTGTTGGTCTTTGTTTTGTTTGCTTGCTGGCTTGCCTATTTTATAACTGACTGAGGGGAAAGCAAGTAAAAAAGGCATAAACTTTAGGTACACATGTACTGAACTCGAGGGTTTGTTATTGTTTCTTGTTTGTGTATTGCGAAATGGTGAGTCGGCAACCAAGGATGTCTCGTGACAGGGGAAGGATGCGAAAAGCCTTTGTAGGATGCTGAGGACGACGACAGCGGAGGAAACTAGAACGACGGGGAAAACAAACCCCTGACGGCCAGCGACGTACACAGGTGCCGCATCTGGAGAAATCACGTGAACCGTATGTCGCAGCAGCTGGTCGTCTTCTTGAAACATTCACCACATACGCGCAAAATCATGTGAAGCATTAAATCAAGACATTCGGAACAGAAACGTGCTACATTGACTTACATCTGGATGAGACACATTGACTTTTGTGTTTCTAAGATACGAAACGTTATAAGACAACACACTTATTGTAAGACAGACAAATGAATATTTTTGTTCAAATATAAATGGGGCTAAAAGTGCATGGTGACTTAGCTATATATGAAAATATCCCGTGTAACTTGTCCTTCTCATTTCTTTGCAGTTGCACAGTTCTTGCGGTTAACTTCACAGAGCATATAGACAGTCCCTTTTAACGGTAATTTGGCGTCCTGTATACCAACAGGACAAACTCTCCTAGCTCACTCTGCAGTCGACTCTAACAGTTCTTTGACATTAACGTCACCGTGCAATTACAGGACGACTTTCATAGCTGATGTCACAGTTCCATGGACAAGCGACGCTTACTATGCTCTCTGTTCGTTAAATACATTTAAATTTCTAATCCCCATGTTACCCTCTCTTTCCATTGTTCCCCTACCTCAAGTTACTCGGGTTACTGCCAGACTGAATCAGGACCCCCCTCCCCCATACATCCCATAAATCTTTACTCCGCGCCATCCTTCTCTGGGCAAGAATTTACTCGCCATGCATAGTTTTGATTAAACAAGGATGTGGTCGTGAACAATAAGACTAGCGTGCCTTTCCTGACCCTGGGGGGTGCTGACTAAACTGACTGCCAGAAACATCTTCAGTTGCTCTATCCCCTATCCATCCTCCGTCGGCCAGAAGACAAAAGAACCACATCCTTTACCCCGTACACGGGATGCGAATTCACTACCCTCTGTGTCGGTGGAAACCACGCGTTACTGCTATGCTACAGGTCGATCATAATTGGGGTTAATACATGAACGTGGTCTAAATTACAGCATTTTCTTAGTTTTTGCTACAAAGCGAATCTGTTTACATTTTCTTTCGTTCCTTGATTCCTTCTGTTTAGTATAAGACAAAAGAATCGATTCTGGTTACTGTAAAGACTAAATGTGTGTCGATAAACAGTTCCCTGGAACTTTTTAAACAAGACGGTTTTGATCTCTGGCAGGAAAGTGTGGAGAGAGGAAGGGGGAGGGGTGGAGTGGTGACGTCTTCTACAAATTTCTGTTCTGACGTTTCTCAGTGCCTATATTTTGCGGAGTGGATGATCTTATCGAAGGAATTCTGGAGAGCGATATCTTTTGAGCGGAGCAGGTGAGACGTTAATATCGTACCTGTTCCAGCGTCGGGAAGACGCTTCAAATGAAAATATGAGAAAAACACGGGGTAACGAGAGGGTCGGCCTGACCTAGGCTAGAAGAATGATTTATTTTAAGGTGAATAAGTGCGTGCGTGTGTGTGTGCGTGTGTGTGTGTGTGTGAGAGAGAGAGAACGCTGACGTCGTGCCTACCCTCTGTGATACTTCCGGTTGCTAGGTTTCGTGGATGCGGGCTGCTTGTGCGCATGTACTGATGCTGGTTAATCTTCTTTACCTCTGCCAGCGCACGGATCTCCTTTCTACTGACCACGCAAAGACTATGAGCCGGTCGTGCAATAGGGAACACAGGTACTGGTAATGGGATCCTCGTGTTGCCGGATGGGCCCGTGCATAGCAGTCGTGCTATCCTTGTGCGTCTGGGCACAGCCGGCACGCGGTCGCTGGCTGTACTCCACGTGCCAGCGGCGCCACTAAACGTGGACAGACACCGCAAATCTCCAGCATTCCGCCGTTGCTCTTCATGCCACTATTACCAGCAATCTGTCAGGTTCGCTGATCAACACCTGCTGGCATGTGGGCACTTTTAGTGTCACGGCCCGCGTCGGAACGTACAACAAATTGTAGGCAGCGGTGAATGAACGAACAATGGTCGCTTGTGTCTTCAGCAGAAACCTTCATTTTTACTGTTATTCATTTGTCCGAGTGAAAAAGGGGAAAAAAGATTTATTCAATCATTTCAACTAAAGATTTCGTTCAGTCTGGACCAAGATTGTCCCAGTTTTTCTCTGACAAGGTGTAAGGACAATCCAGATTTTAATGGAAGACTGAACCGAATTTTAAGAAATTCAGTTCCGTTTTATTGCACAAATTTGAGCTGTTCCTTTGTCATTGATTACTTTGAACTTTAGTGGAACCACACGTTGAAACAGGCAAATGTTGCAAACGGGTTTGCACGTTTCGCGACGAGATGCGTGTTTGTGAGAACGAATCTTGTTTCGTCTTCTCAGTGCTCCTTGTTTTTCTGCCTGGTTCCTTTCTGCCTACGAAGATCTCACAACACTTGATACGCCCAAGATATGTCTTGAACTATCCCAGACAGCACCCGAAATTTGCCAAATTTAACTTTTCCGTAGATTGTGAGAAAGTCACCAAAATCATATCGCTGCTTAATGTACTAAGCTCGACACAATGAGGGTGACGAGAAAAAGGGAGAAAATTAAAAAAAAAGACCTGTGCAGTAAAGTCCAAAAGGATAGTCAGCAGCAGTTAATCATGTGGTTGTGTGTGTTAAGCTGTTTGTATTTATTTGCTTATTTGTTTACATCACTCGTGGCTGATTTTAATCACAGCCGTATTAGCGTTTCCCCGCAGCTGAACCATCAAAGCCTATCGTGGCATCTCTGGGACGCACGCGCTTGAACCAGACCGAGATAAGTGTGTGGGAAACACTAGACGCTGGAAACGGAATGCGGGAGAGATTTTTGCACTTTTGTTTTTTGCTTGTTGGGGTGGGCTATAGCTAAAGTGTTGGACTGCTAAAAAAAATGTTCCAGATGCAAAACGCTATGATGATTCAAAACAAACCGACAAAAACCAAACATCGCGCAGAAAATATTTCTTAATCTCCTCCTCGCAGCAAACGCCTGCCACCCTCTTTGTGTTGACTTTAAAGTTGCTTGCGTGCAGCCATCACGCCACACGTAGCATACTAGTGGCTGCAACCCTTGCTGCTAATGTGCTGATGATAAAAGCTGAAACAAATGTGAAAACAAATAAATACAGGGAATTACTAGGCAGGAACACTGAGTGAGTGAGAGATTGGGTTGGTGAATGAAGGAACTACTAACATAAATGTCCAAAACATTTTTTTTTCAATTTTGGCGATTTACGACTTGAGCAGTAGGTCTTGGTACATTCATAAAACTAAATGTATTGACATTACTGTACATTGTTGAAAATACTGTACATATGCTACAATCCCCATCTATAGATGGGTCTCCAAATAACCCAATCAAAACAGTCCTTACAGATTTTAAGAAGTCACTCGTCTAAGAAAGTTTTACTCATATGCTTTCTTAAAAGCAAAAGAGTTGCTTTATTGAGTGAATGGTTTTATTTTCCAAATATGCAGCCCTGTTAAGCATTCCTGTAAAGAGTACACAGAAGATGTCAAAGGAATCCAGCATCGAGAAGAACAATGTTATGCAACGCAAATCTTTTGTGCCACGAGTTGGGATTTGATCTGTCCACATTAATTTTCAGAGACAGCAGAATGAATTCGCTAGTGACAGCAAGGAATTCCAGTGTTGTTTAGCAACGGTATCGCGACGTCAGAATCCTTTAAGGCCACAAGTGTAATAAATTTGACTTTAACAATTCAAATAACGACCTGTTTACAAAAATAATTTATGACGAAGAACAACAATGCAAAGCTCCCCACAGCTGTGTTTATTCATCATTTTAAACTGGAAAAAAAGGATGAGAAACACTGATCGACTTTCAAAGCTTGAGTTTTAAAATGCTACCTACACGCACCAGCAAAATGCTCAGTAAAATTTTCACGAATTATTTTAACAGACTATGTCCTTCTCCCCTTTACCATGTTTTTTTCTGTCAACATTATGCCTGAGGATAATAATAATAAGACGAAAAATGTGCTTCTTTTGAAACGTTCGGGAGAGACTGGCAGCCTGCGTACTTCTGCAAAATGTAAAGTACGGCGCACGCTTGCCAGCATGTCAACGCCGTGTACAGCTGTTGAATGAGTGCAGTCGTGATGATACGGCTAGCAGTGGCTGTGCTTGTCAACCTCGAAAATTGCGGGCACGACAAGTGGTTGGAGGTGGGAAGGGTGAGCAGAAGGGGAAGGACAGTTCGCCCCCTGCGGGTAAGACTTTAAACGGGAGGCATCAGTGGGTACGCGGTGGGGGGAACGTACAGCCTCAGTAACTCGCAGGATGGACGGAGCAAGGCTCGCTGTGTTTTTCACGTCCCCACGCAAAGCAACGCGAACAGCTGTGTTTTCTGTGCACTGGCTACACAGAGCAATAGGGACAAGCTTGACATTCGGCGGATTTTTTCCTGCCTTCCTTTTTTTTTTTTTGAGTGGGAAGGGGAATTTGAGAGGCGATATGGAAAGAAAATGCATGTAGATGCTTAAGTAAGTGGCCTTTTTCTGCGTGTGTGTGTGGAGTGTGGGGCAGGTTTCCCCTTCTGAATAGTAAAAAATGTTACTAACTTTAATGCCTGTTTAGCTGCAGGGGACTCAGCCCTTTGTACAGTACAACCACCGCAACTATCGTCGTCGACGCCGTCCATTCATTCATCCACCCCACCCCCGCCCTCTCCCATCACCTTCTTCCTTTCCTGATGCTGTGGACAAAAAAGTTAGCCTGATGTATGGGTCAATGAATCAAAATTTACCACCGCCTCATCTACCCTTTAACCTGAGGCACGTCAACTGAAACCTGAAAAACGTAGCGCTTTTGAACTCCACAAAAGACATTTTCAAACAAACTTCG
>SMGT01004934.1:409150-435021 GCA_004794575.1 Lanistes nyassanus
AGCAATAAAACAGCAACTGACTACAACTAAAAACAGCAACTGACGACAACTAAAAACGACAACTGACGACAACTAAAAACAACAACTGACGACAGGAATAAAACAGCAACTGACGAGGGGAATAAAACAGCAACTAACGACAACTAAAAATAGCAACTTCCGACAACTAAAAGCAACAACTTACGACAACTAAAAACAGCAAGTGACGACAACTAAAAACAACAAATGACGACAGCAATAAGACAGCAACTGACGACAACTGAAAACCGCGGCTGACAACAGAAACTAGAAGAAGCAACTAGAAATAACGCAGTACAATACCAACTACAAAAAGAACTAATTACAGCCACCAGGCTGACGATTCAAAAAGAAACCGAGGAAGCCAACAGTGCTCTTGCACTGACAGCACCGTTTCACCTCGTACAACTCTCCCCACTGCACCGATTCTGTCCTGGCAGGACTCCATATCGCTGCATGCGAGTCCACATCTTCCGTTCTTGTTCTGACGTAGTTAAATTACAGCGGCGATAAAATCAGCGGGGTTTGCTTTCGCTCAACTGCTTTTCACGGACGTAGATTCTTTCTCTCTCGGCACCACCCTGCCTGTAATTGAGCCCCCCAGCCCCAGTCAACTCCCCACACCCGCAACAGCCATCCGCGACACTGGCTGCTCATCGATCACGTCATTTGCATGTCCTGCCGGCTTGAAGTAGCAAGTGGCGGAGCTAGACTTGCGACAGATGTGTCAGAGGTTAGCGTCCTCGATTTTCGCTATACGCAGTTTGTCCCCATGACGGGCTTTTAAGGCTGCTTCATACTTCTCGACTTGCACAGAAGACCGCAAAGTGGTCCGGGGAGCATTTCAGCCACCATTAGCACAAGACTCCAAACTCGAAAAAGCAAAACTGTTCGTTTTATAAAGGACAGCCTGAGTTTCAGATAGTACACGAAGGTGTGAGATTAACCTCAGGGAAATGATTTGTTTTTGTTGAAAGTGAAATCAGCAATGAAAGTCACATCATGATGTGGTAATGAAATGAGATGCACGCGCTTATGCAGCGAGCCCTGTTAAGTCACGATTGACGCCAAATAGGCAAAGCAAATGAGCCCATGACCGGTGTTTTCACAGGAAGGGCAACTACAAACGCTTTTGCAACCCAGTGCCCTCGCTGTGTGCTGCTTTCTGACAACCTCGCATTTGTCACGGTTTATTTTTTTAACCACTGCTGCAGTGATTTAGTGCAGAAGATATTAGCCTGCCCAATTCATGGCTTGCATTTCAAAGTGTTGTTAGACTCCCACCAGACGAGCATAATCAGCTGTGGGGACACTCGATGCGTGTCCGATACTATAAACAAGAGGACACACGGTGGCTGGGTAAATATATATGCCCCGCCCATCACTAACTTTATGGACAGATTAGGTAGCCTAACCCTAGGCTTAATCTTCGGCGTGCCACGCGCAGCTGCCATGGCAACAACTACCTACGTGAAAGTAGATCAGTATGGGTGTAAGTATATCCGACGGTGTGCTGGTGACTTTAGGCTCGTCTATCGAACTGGTGAGGACGACTCCAAATGGAGCTTTCACAATAAATTATTGTAGGTGGCGAGTCACGACACAGGCTACACAGCTGTGTTTGCTCCCAGAAACGGCTGACATGACATGTTTTGATTGTGGCCTTGTCTATCTTTTTTTAAAATTCTACCAGCACATGGGATCTGTGTTGTCTGGATCAAAAGTCTAGCTTGTCCAGTTCAGGTTAAGACTATATTTAGTTCTTCCCACCCACAGGAAACTTACGACCGTGGTCACTGGGTTGCCGCACGATAAAGAAGTTTTGTGCTTTAGTTAATGTTTCAAACAATTCAAGTCCAATTAAAAAAAATTGTGAACAAACGAAAAGAATGACAACAGTACGCGCTGGTAATTTTGTGGTACTACAGCTTAAATCAACTGTTGTGCGCCCGTTCCAGCTTCACATGACGCAAGGATCAATAAAATTGACACGGCCGACGTAAGTCTCAGAACTCCACGGTGACTGAGGAGTGCAGAAACATCTTGGGGTATCAGAACTTTTAAGTGTAAACCGCTACGGGATTTGGCCATGACTGGTGTTACTGACAATAGGACCAAAAATCGAGTATGTGTTTGTAACGATATAATTACAAGTGTATGATGCTGTGTGTTATTGATGCTAATAATGCATTAGCGCGTACCGTTATCTTACCTCCGATACTGAGACGACCACAACGATATCGACGGCGATGATGATGACAGCAATAATAACTGCCCCTTACACATTCCCTCTCCACTCAACCCGTTGGTTCTAGCATGAGTTAATAAGGACGATATATGGTGAATGCAATTAAACACCGAGTTTCAGACTTTCAGGAACCTCTCTCATCAATCGCCTCGACGCTTAGACGCACACATCTACACTGGCATATCCCCCACCCCACCCCACCCCCGCCTGCACTTGCAGCGGTCCTGAAGCATGAAATTTATCCCCCACCCCCACCCCACCCCCTCCTGCGATCGCGTAGCAGAGGCAGCAGAGTGAGAAATATGGAAACGCTCGTAAATCTGGCCCAAACGCATACTTTTGCACAGTTCAGAGAACTACACGCATTCCCTGTCTGGCTGATGTAATATTCCTTCTAGGTATGATCCTTAGTGAAGATCTCAGCATATCTCAGATGGAAGCTTGTTTCAAGATGTAAATTAACTGTGTTTTCATGTCCTATTCTCTTTCTGATCTGATGACAGCAACGGCCGGCAGAAGAAAAAAATCGATAGCCCGAGGGGCTAGTGAGGCATGTTTTGTAAAAGCCCGGTCAGATTTCTTGTAGCCAGAAGCCACTGGGGTACTGCATGACCCTATTCCCGGCTACATTTGTAGTGATCATGCCATAGTCAACATGGGTATGATGGTCGTGTGGCCTGGTCACTACCACAATACCTGACTAGTGGCATGCTGGGTCGGCACGAGAAAAGATTCCTTGCTTACTGGCATTAAACAATAACAGCAAAACCTATAAACGGATATGCTTTTAGCATGACAGTCATTAGCGTGTTATACCAAGACATTCACACGTCAGTCATTTCTCGTGACAAGTGGCACGCGTGACCTGAAGATAGGTGTATGAGCCACGTGACATGACCTCGATGCAGCTTATCGTCGACGCTAATGATTTGTCACGTCAGATAGGCGAAACATGAACGTGTGTTATCTGGTCTACAGCTCCCTGTGGCGTTTCCTGCTAGGCTTCAAGGTTTGAATCGTTCTGTCACTGCCTCTATTTCCTTATATCAGCCCCCACCCCCTTCTTATATGTGCAAAAGGTGATCACTGTTATGAGCGTACAGGTTTTGGTGTTGCATGTTTCATACTGAACAAAACCATACAGTTTTTTTTAAAAGGGATGACAGTGTCGTTGATATTTCCCCTCATTCCCCCCTCGTTCAAGCTGTGCAAGCGTTGTTTGTGTGTGTGTGGAGGGGGGAGTAGGGTGAGTGGATGGATAGATGGATGGATGGATGGATAGATGGATGGATGTTTAAGTAGATGCTGTTACTATGGCCGGTACCGTTGTTAAAAGATCAACCATGTGGTTATTTGATTACTGACACGAAGTGCTTTCAAAGTACGTGACTAGTGTGGCAGTGCTGTGCGCTCGTTATTTTAAGAAAAGAGGGTATAAACCTTATCGTTGTCGTCACTGCTTCTGTTGTTTCAACCACCTCTTACCACCCTCACCCACCCAACCAAACTCACACGCAAGCACACACACACATGTACGCAGTCACACACACACACACGCATACACGCACGCACGCACACACACGGATGAACCCGTGAAAGGCCAAGGCGCCATCTGTCAGCGTGTTAGGGCTGAAGCCGTTTGTGTGCGCTGAGGAGGGAGGGGGCGGGGGAGGGAAATCTGTGGAGGGGAGTGCAAGGAAGCAGGGGAGCTCTTTTGGCACGTGACCTTGGATGTGACACGCGCGAGGACACAGGTGGCCATGTTTGACTTAGACCTGTCCTCTTGGCACTGACACGAGTATGTCCATTAGGGACACGTGTTTGTAGCAAGAGTTGGTAGCGGATATGGTATGGGGAGAGGGGAATGGGGCCGGGATGGGGAGAGGTAACGACTTTGGGGGGGGGAGAGTACAAAGCAGCGCAAACGTTGGGAGTAGTGCTATAGGCGTGACCTGAAGTCAAACCTCGCTGAAAGGAGTCAACGAAATAGTGGGAGGACTTCGGTAACGGACGATGGTAGCAATGAAAGGTTTACCAAAGTGAAAATACCGGAGTGCTTATAGTCTGTGGTTTTATTAGACAGCAAAAACAGACTAAAAAAAAAAAACCCCACTTGCAGAAACCGTATACATCTCAACACAGACACATACTGCACAGGGTCGCAATCTACGACCTACTTCTATAGTCTCCCGACGTCACAACTCGTATCAGGTGACTGTTTTATCAATTTCCGGTTCATCATAAGTCTGGCGTGTGGTGCACTGTTCGTGTTGCAGTGTTCTTCCGTCTTGTTATTGTTCTTGGCGAATTAGAGAATGGACACACGACGCATCTACATTACCTTTTATGGCTTTGAGGAAGCAAAATCGAAAATTTAGCACAAGTCATGAATGCTACAAATGGAGCGCACATCTTGTACAAACAGTTGTTTTTTGAGTTTCGAGGAATAATATGAAATGTAGGTAAACATAAAGTTCCAGGGTGACGTTCGGAAAGGCTTCATTCCTGATGCTAAAGAAAAAGACATACGATTAGAGTTAAGACTGGCATTTGGAAACGTGCAGTAGTGGACAGTGGAACGCCCTGCCATCTCACACCAACATTACAATTTTTATTTTAAAAATCCTTAAAGATTCACAATTTTGAGACTCCTTATGCGTACTTTTTGCGACCTCATTTTGCCCTGTAAGGCCGATGCGTTTAGCATTTAGCGTTTTGTTGGTGTGCTTTGTGTGTGTTTGTTTGTGTGTTTCTTTTTCCTGACTTGTATTAATCGGTTAGATGTTGTTTCTTTTACGTCTGTTTGAATATATCATCGGATTTTAATCCTTTATTGTTGTTGCATCCTTTCTCATTGAAGTTTTAGCTAAATTATATTGTTATTTTAATGTTATTATATTGGCACTATTCTTCGTTATGTTTGTCGGGGCCTAAACAGCTCAGTTGGTAGTGCTGCGAACTAGCAGGTGGAATCCTGGTGTGGCCGAGGAATATAGAGTGTGCAACTCCATCTCCCCGCACATTAAACTGCGCTGGCCATCTTACTGCAGGGATCAGTCTGGTGGTTCTTTCAGTGCGTAGCTTAGTAATAGGACCCCCCTCCCTCCATAGTCCACTGTCCTGATATGCATCCAGTTTGCGGCGGGACGTCAACCACACCAACCTTGACTGAGTGGCCATTTGCACCCACGAAGTGCTTAGAGCAGGTGCATCGCCTCCAAAACATAATCCGGACCGCCCACGGGTAAACACTTGCGTCCACACACAGCTACCCTTTTCGAAACTTGACAAACCAGACATGCTTCATATAGGCTTTGTAACAACAGTCGCTGTCACAGGCGCTCCAATCATAATCTTTGGGCGCCATTCTAGCTGTGACCCAGAGGCATGAAGGAGGTGTGGTGGGCGCGCAGCAAAATCTATTTTTAGCGCGGCTTGACCCACTACAGAAATATACAGGACGCCAGATTCCCTCTTCATGTTCTTGACAGGCTTACAAAACCGACAGCTGTACTTTGTGACGTAGACTTGTAGCTATAGCTGTAACTCCTTCGTGCCCAGACATGCCCAGTACGCACTCCTGCCCTATCCCACCCCAACCAATCACAACAGCAATAACGCTTCCTATAGTACCACGTGACATATCGGGAATATAACCGTCATGCGTCTCTGAATAGCAAGCCGGTGACGTGTTTCTCAACATTCCGTAATCCCGGCAACTCACATTCTTGATCTCCTGTGAAGCAGGGCAATAAGCGTCCAGATACAAGCTTTATGAGGAAAACAGCTGTGAGAAACGTGTGACGTCATCGGTGGCACGCCCGCCCGAATTTTAGGCTGCGTACATGGGGGTTCACATCTGATCTTCCGTTCGTAAAGCAGTCTGTAAGGGCCATAGATCATTCTGCATATTTCTCGTGTACTTTCCCGCGTGCAAAGATGATGCTGGCACGGGGCAACCCATGCAAGGTGCGAGTCTGCTGGTGTCTGTGTGTTGTGCTGTCTTCTCCCTCAGGTTGTTCATTGGTCCCACCTACCAGCATCAATTAACAACAAACAGTGAGTTTACGTACAGAGGAAACATTCTGCCATTAAACAAAAATCCTTTGTCTTATCGATTACGTGTGGTAAGTAGCTCTCTCCTCCCCGCGCGCATTAAATAGAAAAAAACACTCTGTGCGGTTTTCGACTGTACTCATGACATTACTCATGTGTTTATTTGGGCGTAAACTTATGGGGTTTTATTTATTTGGTTTCTTGTTTGCACAGATCGACAGACAGGTGGATTCAGAGAGCCTGGCAGGCCGAAACAAGAAATAAAAGATTCAGACGGACCGACGGACGGACAGACGAGCAAACATTAGAATTACCCTAAGTATTTCCAGCCAGGCAAACTTGTGATACACGCAGCAGCCAGCTGCGCCTGGCCAAAAAGAAAGCGAGTGAGTGCGAACAAACTTATTAATAACACTCCCCTGCCTGCACTGACCCCGCACTCTCGTCCAAAGCGATCGCGGCTAGGGCGTCAGGTTCACAGCAGGCGCCATCAGACACCCGGGCATCAGGTTCAGCGAAGACGACATCAGATGGTAGTTTCCTCCCTGCAGTCGCTCTGACTCCTCCCTGTCCTAGTGGCCCGCGAACACAGGACGCAATTTCCCTCAGAATGGGATGGAAGCTGCCGGGAACCCTGCAGATGACAGGGTTAGCTTACTGCTAACACAGACAGGACCGTGTGTACTAGACCCTCTGTATACATGACAGATGTAGGTGGTACCAATCGACGGACACTGGATTTAAACTGAGTGAACTGTGACGGTATGAAAAACTCTGTCCTTCCATTTCCAGCGCGTAACTTCACGCGATCGGGTTCTTCGCGTGACGTCAGATTATAGCGTCAAAAGTTTGTGTATTTGACGTAAAGCCACGCGTGACGGAAACGCGTCTGTTCGCGACTTAACGGCTAGTTCTTGTATCAGACCATCGCACTTTTCAGCCGGACAGGCCGCATCTCTGTAAGCTGCGCTGGTAACCGTCGCAACCGACATCCGACCGTAGCTACCGCTGGAAGCTGCCCAGGCACGCAAGTTCTACATCACCGTGCGACGAAACCAGTCGTCTGGTAACATAACCACTGTTACATGAACCTTAACTTCTTACAATAGACGTCCGCTCCGTCTGCAGTTCGTAGTCACAGAAACAACCGGGGCTCTCACAGAAAAAGTGTTGATACTTTAATAAAGAACAAATGAGGACAGAGCGCTATAAATCATCAAGTGATAACTCCAACAAAGTAATGGCAGCGCTAGACACAACCCTATGCTGACGCATGTGCCCAAGGGAGCCTACCGTACCCAAACACGTAGCAAAGAGAGAGTCGAAAGTAAGGAACGTGGCAGATCTTTGCTACGGGTTGATACTTTGTTTTCGCGGGAGGGGGAAGGGATGGCCAACTCTCCCGCTTAATCTTAAGCTGGCAATGTACTTGCATCGCCCCTCCCCCCCAAAAAAGGGAACCCCTCGTTCCTCCTGACATGCCATCGTGCACTGGGAGACTTCAGGGCGTGATGCCGAGGGTTGATACATTCGTGTGACATTGCAGCTGGCAGGGGGCAGTTTACAGGGAAGGAGGAAACTCCCTCTCCCTGGAGTAGAGACGGAGGGTGGAACTCAGGTCTTGAAGGGCAAGTTCACAGCTTGACAACACATATATAACAGATTTACGCATGTTTACAGCTTGACAACACATATGTAAGAGATTTACGCATGTTCACAGCTTGACAACACATATATAACACATTTACGCATGTTTACAGCTTGACAACACATATGTAAGAGATTTACGCATGTTCACAGCTTGACAACACATATGTAAGAGATTTACGCATGTTCACAGCTTGACAACACATATATAACAGATTTACGCATGTTTACAGCTTGACAACACATATGTAAGAGATTTACGCATGTTTACAGCTTGACAACACATATGTAAGAGATTTACGCATGTTCACAGCTTGACAACACATATGTAAGAGATTTACGCATGTTTACAGCTTGACAACAAATATATAAGAGATTTACGCATGTTTACAGCTTGACAACAAATATATCCCAAATTTGGCAAGTTTACAGTTGGACAACACGTATGTGGTAGGCGATGAACTGCTAAGATATAACACATCGGGCTGTCCTGTGCGGTGAACAAAGGGATGCGGGCTGTTTAAGACGCTCGTTAGGCTTGAGCTGCGTGCAAATCGAAGAGAATAAAAGATGCAACTCTCTTAAAATTATGTCTAATAAATAGTAATTGGAAAACCTTAGTCTACGATTCTATCCCATTTTCCCCTGTTTCTTTTCTCTAACCCCTCCCACCCTCGCGCCTGTTTTCTCTCTCCTGTCTTCTGTCTTCTCACTGCTTCGTCGCTCGATCTGTCTCTCCTTCTCTCGATCCTTCTCCTATCTCTCTCTGCGTCTCTTCTTTCTTTTTCGTCTCTGTCACTGCATCTTCTCGAGCTCATTCTTTTGCTTTTTCTTCCCTTGCTCTTTCTCTTGCCTTCTGACTCTTTCACAGCAGCCATAAGAAAATAAACATTGTGAACAGAAAGACGTGACTGTTTCTTGGGGTAAATAAAGTAGAAGACACTAACCAAACATTTTTATAAGTAAAAGAATCTTTGACGTGACTGGCAACGATGGTGCAGGGTTAATATATAGCAACTTTATATAAATAGTTACTTTACATAATTTATTTCTGCATTTTGTAAGCAGAATTAAACTGCTCGTGGAAAATGTGTGGTTTCAGCTACCCTTTCAATCAGGACCGCCTCGGTGGAATTGGAAATCTAGTAGCTGCCCTGCCAGACGCCTGGGAACAGTACTAGGACTGGTTGGCCCGGCGTCAGAGTAGTGTGCTCGGTGGGACTGTGGTCGTGTGGCGACATGGTCAACAACACCCCACGTGTGGCAGCACGTCACCTTTGTCTAAGCAGCACCGTGCTGATACGCACATGGTTTGCAGCGGGACGTTAAGCAACAAACACGCACTCTTTCAAACACACCAGCTTTATAGTTCCAGACTGTTTTCAAATACCATTTTAAAAAATAAAAAATAGTTTGGTTTTTTTTACCACAGCGTAAGGCTGCAAGACAGTGAAACGGAAACAGATCGCAAATGATATTTTATAAATTTCGTACATTATACGCATAGCTCAGGTGTCATTCCCCACCCCCTAGTCATTGTCCTCCGACATTGCCCTCTGTCAACGACAAGGTCAAATAATTACCTGCCATGTCGGGGTGCCAGCTTGCCGAACTCTAGCCTCTTTAGCGAAGCCGTTGCTGGGGTGCGCGCCAGTCAAGTACGTGCCATTCAATAGTAGTTCGCCTGTGCGAGCGTCTTTCGACAATTAATTTCCTGATGGTCAACAATACCCCGGAGCAACCAAATGTCCTTGAATTAAAATCATTTTCGATTTATGAAGAAGTGACTGCTTTATATCGTTCTTCCTTTCTTTTTTTCTTTCGTCCATCCCATTAGTTACTCGTTCGTTACTTCATGCATGCAAACATTTTCGCAAGAGATTTAGATTTTAAAAATGAGAAGAGGTATGGGAGCCTCTAAAGCCTCGTGTGTACGTGGGTGATCGCGAGAGCGTGCGTGCGGGTGTGCATGCGTTAGAAAGAGAATGAAAGACGGGAAAGGGATGAAACATATTTTGCAAATGAGAGACAGGCGAGAGGACTGGAATAACAATGTGTGGATGCAGTACCAACGTTCTGTATATGCCTTTGTCACGAGCCGGGACTAAGACCTAGTGAGCCTTTCTGTAAGATGTCTGCCGTCCTAAGCCAAGTGAATCTGGTTTACAGCAGTATTGATTGATTTCACTGGTTACATTGAAGAACAGCCAAGACTGCTCCTTTCCATTTCTGGTGAAAGACTTTTAATGAGGCGAAACTCGATGGAATCACGAACTAACGGAACCTAATTCTCTAGTCGTCGCCACAGAAAGATTAGCCTTATCATCTTAAATCAGGCGACGGTGACTGATGCTAGCAGGCTGTTTGCTTAGTGGGGTTCTGATGCGCGAGGCTGAGTATACTGCGTTCTTGTGTAACAGCTGCAGAACGTTTGGGGACCTAGCGCGAGCATATGTAACGATGTCCACAGACGTTTTAACTTAAATGTCGGCCCGCTTGTCAATTTTTTTACCCCCGCAAAGTGCCCTTTAAAAGGATTGAACTTCGGGTAGCCTTGGCCGACTTCGTCAACTTTTCTGGTAGTTTTGCTTAACAACCACAGGGTACATTTTGGACATTGACAAAGCGACCGATCTGTTGAAAGTAACTCCAACTAATACTAAATCCTACCCCTGCCCCTAAACAAAACTGAAAAAAAATCGAAAGCTTTTATGGGTCTCGAACCAGCTACCATTTAGCTATGAAATCCAATTCGTCACCTCTCAGCTGCCGAGCACTACGACTTCTGGTTTCCTGTAGCTATCAGAAGCTGCGCTGTGACGTCATTTATCTTCCGAACACAACACCGAAAATGATGACGAAGTCTGCTGAAGTCAGGTGCTGTATGGGGAAAAAATGTATTGGCCCACTGTTGTAGGCCGACAATCGCAGTTCTATAGTTTTACGTTAGACCGTTTGCAAACATTGCCCCGCATGCTGAGGAGAACCGCAGAATCAATCAGAAAACCCTGCAACTTGAGGCTACGGGCTGGCAGCTAAACGTAGCTGGGTCGCAAGTCTCAGTGTGACGGATGCAGGAATTGTGTTGACTACAACACACACTTTCCCTCCAAAGACAATAGCAATATCGACGAGGTTTCCTCACATCTGTCTTATTATCTGTGGTTCCCTGTACTGTGTGACGTCACGACCGGCGGTAGCTTAACTCTAACACCACCCATACCCATCCCCTACCCCTTACCTATTCCTCCCCTAATCCCACGTACCTTAGCCCTATTCCCCTAACCCCATCCTGAACAAAGTTTGAAAATGGCGGGTAGGCGGAGAATGAAACAGGCAGTAGCCCAAGGTGATTTAAACATAAAACCTGAGCAAATTCAGATCACAAAACTTGTGTGTGTGTGTGTGCGTGCGCTGTAGTAGTTAGATATTTGTGTTAACGTCATAGGCGAACCTTTTGCGTGAAAAATGAAACTTTTGAGTCGAAAAATAAACTCATACGCAGTCCTGCAGAGTACCAAAGCTTACACACATGCAGGGTTTTCTTTCGCAACGAAAGATGAAATCGCGGTAATTTCACGTGCGCCGTGCACGCAGCTGGCTGTGTGGCAAATCATCGTGTGTGGTCTCCCCTGGGGGGTATTTAGCGAGGCATTCTGTTTTAGCGCGCCTTATAAAACGTGAGCGGGACTCTCGAACCGACGAGAAATATAATTAAATCAAATAGGTTTTTATTATCCCCCCACCTCTACCCTCACTAAAATTTTCACAGTCTTTGAAGTTGTAGTACCTATCATATCGTTTGTGTTAGACCATGTGAGTAAAACCAGCTAAATCGTGTTTTTGTTTTTCATGGTTTAGTATTCTGTTCCTCGCTCCCCTTCTCTCTCTCACCCTCTCTTCCTCCTTCCTTCCCTCCCTCCCACATAAGCAGTCACATTCTCTCTAACCCTTCTCTCTCTCTCACTTCCCTTCTTCGAGACAAAAAAAGATTTTATCTGCTGGTAGAATTTGGTAAAACAAGATGTCCACAAACTGAAAATGTCACACCATCCTCTCCTGCGCTTACAGGAAAGAATCCGCAAACCCATCATTACTGGTCAGCACAACCAGTAGTGGGGCTGAAATTCTGGTTGAAGAACTGGCAGTCGAGGGACCTGCACTGTTGGGTGCAATCACCCTCAAAATAATTTTTAAAACAAAGCCTTCACTTGGAGCAAAATAGCAGACCGCGTGACCTTGACCTGTAGTGTGGTGTTAAGCTCCATGCCGGTTCGCAACTTCTATCCCAGCATTAACTTTATCTACAATGCCCAAAATGTCAGCGTTTCGAACTATATATTTTTGTCAAGTATGTCAAACTGTTTATGAAAACGCTGTTTCGGCGAACTTGGAATATGCTCCTCGCTCCTGGAACGACCGAATAAAGAGGGCAAATAGGCGATTATATCAGCCATTACAGGAATAAATCAGCTATTCAATGTTTTGCAAAAGGGACCGGAAATGTATGCTTGTGACAGCTCAGTTTTAAATTGAATTACCGGTTCGATAGACGACTCCATACGTGTAGAAAGAAATGCAATTTCTCTTGTTATTTCTCGAAACCAGCCCCAAAGGATTTTCAGGTTCACTTTTCCATCGAAGTATCCCATCACCTCTAACTCCTACCGCCAGGAGCCGGCCAGTACCAACATGCAGGTAACCCTTGTTTGTCACCAATACATAGGTCGTTGATTCAGATCCCGTGCTCGGCACATGTATTTTCTCTGCACGCGGCACCTGTTGGCAGTAAGAGACGTCGGGAGTTTTCTCCGGGGGCTTCAGCTTCCTCCCCTACATATACCCCCCAGCAGCCTTCATTGTCTTTTTCACACCTCAGTAGCCCCACCCCCACCTACATCCGTAAGATAGCAATAGTTCCCGATTTGACGTTGACAAAAATAACCCACCAAGTCTAGCACCAGCCTAAACGTGGGCAGCGCTCATCTGCAACTCCGTACAGTATCTTGCTCATCTACTCCCCCTCCCCCTCCACCTCCACCTCCACGCCCGTGTAAAGAGCAGCGCGTACGTAGACTGGGCACGTCCACTGGGCATCTCCACTGGGCACCTGCACTGGGCACTGGGCACGTCCACCGGGCGCGCACCGATCGCATGCCGACCGCGCACGCCGTCCCCGCTGCACGTGTGAGTAATTGTCCCTACTCACACACTTGGCGCCTGGGGCAATAGCGAGGCGAAGATTTTCCCCTCATTCACCTCGCTCACGTGAAGCGAAAACCAGCCGTCGATGGCCCCTTACAAACCTCGACAGGTCACGCAGTGCCTTGTTCTGGGGTGGGGAAGGGGGAGAAGAACAAACAGTAAAAAAAGTGTTTTTTTCCGTCCGCCTGAAGCCTTTCTCTTCCTCGTGACAATCCGCTCTTTCTTTAGCTACCCCCACCCAAAGCACCTCTTGTGGCGTGAGCCATCCGATTGAGTCACGCGTATGAACTGCACGTTTGCGAGAGAGTTTTATCTGTGGACTATGCTGGCAACCAGTAGAGGCTGTGCCACACAATCCATTTCGGACACAGATTCTCGCGTTCGGAACAGATGAAAACCATTCATTTATGAGCCAACGAGCTCAGCATTATCTAGGATCGGCATTCTGTCTTAGCGCGTGTTATAAAGCATGTCAATGTGATTCTCGAACAGACGAGAAGACAAACAGACGAAAATGAAAGTATAATCTTTGAATTCACCTAACTGGACTGACATGCGCAAACCATTTGACAACCAGCGGTATTCGGAAGAACAAAACAGGGCTTCTAGCCCTAGTGGCTGCGATTTGACACTCCGCCTCAAACGTATGGATGAAACTGCTCGTGACATGGTAGGGTTATTGAAGAAGCTGTAGAGTGTAGATTTGCTGCCGTTTGGTGTGGGTGTTCTGGTGGTGGGAAAGAATTTGCACTTGTTTATGTACGCGCTAGTTCGCGATTATACGATTTACACACACATACCCACGCAAGCCATACGCTAAATTTTATTTGCACGTGCATTTCACTCATAATGTGAATTTGATGTGCACTAGTCGCTTCCTTCGTGACGTTCGTCAGATTAATATTCAAATGACGTCGTCTTTGCTTCTCTTTGTCGTCTTTCATACAGTCTTCAGAGACTTTATAGCTATCAAAGTGTGACTGTTTTTCTTTTTACAAAAAGCATATTTTTAAGTTAAAAGAGATTAACGCAAAAATAATCTGTTTGTCTGACTATCCACCCATCAATCTGTCTGTCTGTCTGTCCATTCATCCTCTATCAATCCATCAGAAATAGGTCAGATAAGATCTCTAATTATCATCTCAGGCAGACGTTGAGTAACGGAAATGATTACGGTTTGCAGGTATGGCCCAAAGCATGTGTTGGAAGTACATGGCGTACGCGAAATAATCACTAAAGAAAAGAAACCCCATTTCGTTAGAAAGTTTCCTTTATATAAACCCACATTATTGGGTTACATTACAAACACCCCAGAGAGCTATGACGGAGAGGGCACGCAGAATATCATGACGTCATGTGATCGTGCTGTCGTCGCGTCTTAAGTCAGACGAACATAACCGCGAGGGTCAGCGTGACATTACATCTCAAAAAGTAGGTGAGTGCGACACGGAACACAAAACGTGGCTCATATTCAAATCCTAGCGGACTACTGTCTTGTAGTTCTTAAGGCAAAATCACCTTCAGTGGTGAAACTTTGATGGGGATTTCTTGAACTGTAGATCAACCCAAAGAGGGCCAGTAAAAAAACAAAAAACAAACAAACAAAACAAACAAACAAAACCCTACAAACCACTCCCTGTTACTTAAGAAAGATTTAACGTTAAAAACTGGGGCAATACAATGGTGTGTATGCGACTTCGAGACGTCTGTGTTCTTTCCTCTTTTGGCATCTCTGAGAAAAATTTATCATCATCATCGTCATCATCATCATCATCTGCATGACTGTGCATCACACACAGCCGGCCATTATTAGATATGAATCTCCCGCCTCCCCTCTCTGATTCTCCACACACACACACACAATCGCTTTTTCACGTTTACACACCTTTCCACAGAGCTGAACAGATGCACGCACACCAAGGTCGTTTATCAAAAAGAGACAGCCCACCCCTCCCCCTTTTTTTTTTAGCTTTTCGAACAGCCACACAGGGAAGAAAAATATGTCTCTCCTTACGATCAAAAGCGGAAGCGAAAGAGATCGCATCATTTTCCCAGTCCAGCACACCTGTGGACCCCCTCTCCCCTCCTCGACCAGATATAAAGGCTGTGCTGGTCTTGCCGACAAAGATGGAAGTATCAAAGGCTCTGTACATCAGGCAGATCAATTTCTTTTGATGGCATCCTCTCTAAAGATCTTTCCCCAAAACTCTCCTGCACAGGTACATGCGGTGCCTCGATCCACTGTGCGCTTGGTGTAAGCGCGTTAGTATCAGGCCAAAAGTCGCCTATCGAGTATCGACCTGGACTCCAGACTGACTTTTTCTCCAGTTCGTAACTGACAAAAATTCAAGGGGGACGCGACGCGTGGATGGGGTGGTGGAAGGGGCTCCCTTTGAAATGATGGCGACTGTAAGGCTGCGAGGCTGTGCGATGAGTGACAGATTCTTACAGTGCTGTGAATTGCCTGTTTCTTAACTGAAGGAATGTGCTTCCTAGTTCGTCAAACCTAGGCATTTGTTAGTGAGGGCTTTTCAAAGTGTGAGCAGGTCCGGCGAACTAACACGCACATTTGGTTAAGAAAAAGCCTTGACATCTACATGCAGAGCACTTAAGGTCCCACTAGATTTCGCCGGGGACTGGGCGAGATTTTGTGCCTAGAACATGTGCCAGATTTGGGGTCCCCCCACCCACCCCTTGTTTAGCCAAATGAAATATTTCCTCTCTCTGTCTTGTGCTCACCTCTGATCCCTTCCCACAACCCTTTTCTCTCTTTCTTTTTCGCTCTCCTTTTTCCTTTGCCGCTTTTTAAAAATTTGTTAGCATGTGACAGTTGTGCTGTTTTGTTTATTAGCATGTGATATTTGTGCTGTTTTGTTTATTAGCATGTGATATTTGTCCTGTATTGTTTATTATTATAGATGTCTTCTGGGGCTAAGGCTAAACTTTGCCTTGCCTTGCTCTTTAGAGTTGGCGCTGATCTGCACGCGCAGTCATGAGTCTCTCACTCGCTGCGGATTGGCTAGTCGCGTCGGCTTGTCGCATGTTCTGAGAGCAAGGCGGCGGCGCACTGTTTCGTCAAACCCTGTTGGCGGGATTAGCAGTCCCTGAGGACGGCTTACGCGATCTGGCGGCCCGTCACTACAAAGGGGCGGCATTCGCTAACCTCTCGCTGCAGCCTCAAAAGATCGTGAACTCTTGCAAGATGTCTTGCCAGAAGTCTCTGCTTGGTCTAAGCCAGGCTGTGAACAGTTATCTCTGGCACTTGGGAGCAACAAAGGAGACGAAACACGTGAATATCTTTCACCAAATGCCTAAATTTTAGCGTTGCCACAACCTACGTGTGCGTGTTTTCTTGGCGTAAGTCCACAGTTTCGGACAGCGATAAACCTTCACCAACCATTCTTGATCAGCATGGCATATTATGGTTCTGCATAATTTGCTGCTGTCACTTGTTACGACTTCAGGTGCTGTCCCTTCGTACTGTAGCTTGCTTACTACCGTGAAATGTGTGCTAGCCAGTAGAATCTGACGTTTAACACAGATCAACAGTGGCCGGATTTTGAAACAATATCTGGAGACAGCTTTTGGTTCTACTACCATTTAATGAACCCTTTAAGATTTTTAGCTGCAATTTATCTATATATAAAGCCAGTGTGGTAGTATCGCTGAATTAAGAACGTGAAACGAAAACGGAAACGAGATTTTCCGATGAGAGAGAAGGGATGCAAACCTCTGGAAGCAACAGTATTACTTGCTTGGGGAAGAACTGTAATTTTCTGTGTCAAGTGTATACGTGTAAACAAAAGCCAGGAGCATAATGAATAGCCTTTGGTCAAACCGATGGCTTGCTGGGAAGACGCATGTAGGGTCAAACTATTTATAACATTCAACCCGACCAACTTTATTCTAGACAGCGTGAACTCTCCTCACCCACCCGCTTTCTCCCCCACCGTCTCTCAGCCTCCCCCACGATTTTTTTTTGTCTCCTGGCTTCTGGCCATGGCGGTTTACGGGAAAGGCGGTACCCGGATCACTCTAGCTACGCTCTCATCCCCCAGCGCCCGCCGTTCCTTTGAGGGATCTGGAAGAAACAGCGGTTGGGTTCTTTGTGTACGCCCTGCGCTAATCTGGTCCGGGAGCAGTTGCCAACCGTTTGGAGTTCGTTGCGCATGCACACTCGATCTGGCTGTGTGCCATCTTCTGGCATGGACGCAAATCTAGTTTAAACAGTCAGCTTTTGAACTGTTTCAGAAAGTGAGGAGACAATTTTGCCCAGTTTCAGTGCGCATCTGCAAAACACCAAGGTCGCAAGCTAGGCTAAAAATTCCGTGTGTGTGCGTGCGCGCGCATTATGTGAGAAAGTAATTTCCTGTCTCAGCTCAACAGATTATCTGCGCTTTTGACAACCCTGTCAGTTTCTAGAAAAGTCGATTATAGGCTTACACACAGGATGTGGATGCGCGCGACAAACTAGTTTCAATCATGAGCGAGAAAACTGTCTTGTCGCAGAACAAGCTAGGTAGAGAATATGTCGTTTTTATCGTACTCTGTTGTGGACAGGAGTTCAGGTCTCGTGCTGTTCACCATTGAGTATAGTAGTTCGGAATCAGTCTTCTTTTTTCTCCTCTCCAATTTTAAATATCTTCATCCTTCTTTCCTTCTTATTCTTCCTCGTCGTCTTCTTGGTAAGTAAAAACAACAACAAAAAAACGCTTTCAGTTTCATTATCCCACACCCACCCAGCTGAGGTTTCTTCAGGTTTACTCCATATTGACGTCATCCCTGACGTTCCTTTCAGTTCTTCTCGTGCGGTCACAAAAGTCGCGCATGCGCAGGTAAAGAGAAGGACGCCCAAACACGGGGAACCGCGGACAGACTCTAATCCTCCCGACATCGTGTTCAAAAACCAACGCCTCGGCGACTGGCAGGTAACGCTACGTCATGCCGCTCATGCCATCCCTTCTTCCTCCCGACAAGTTTGTCCCTGGGATCTGTGGAGGGGCATCTGTCGCTGTCCTCCATCAGTCAGATTTCAGCAAACTTCCTCGGCGGACCGGTCAACAGAGCAGCTCTTCCAGTATGGCTGCCGCTACGGAGCCCATGTTTGTTCGCCACTTTGTTTCTCAGCCCGAGAGTCAACAGGCGCGAATTAGCGAGGGCTAAGCGGGCGTCGCACAAGCGGATCAGGACGGCAAATTTCAGATTTCGGGTCTTTGCTTTGCTTGTGTTCCAATCACGTCACTTCTGCCTGTGTTCCAGCCCCCAGCAGCATGGCCATCTCTGCATGTAAAAGCTAGCTGTATGGCCTGCGCGCAGACGGTAAAGGAGGCTTACCAAAAACTAGGTTTGTTTTAGCAAAGATTTGACTTCTGCCCAGGAGCGGTGATTCATATCTTTGTCCTTCCGCCCCCTTCTCTCACATCCTGCGCTTTTCCATCGCAACGGCACATCGCAGGGGCGGGTTGCATGACCGTTCGTATCAACTCTTCCATTCATAAAATCGCTCCATTTACCCTGCCGTCCTGTGTATTTCGTATGGATTCTTGCTTGCGGAAAGGACATATGACGCCCTATGCAACCAGCCCTGATTAGTCACGCTATACACCTGTAATTTTAAATAAAAGAAAGAAAAGTTTGTTTTGGAACTGCAACATGAGACGTGGTGATAGTCGAAATATACTTGTTTTTGGTTTGCATTACTGTAGACTACGCTAGCAGAATGAATGTTTGGAAGTTTCGGTTTCACGTTGTGGCAGTGAATGAAGACAAACATTTTCGGGACGACTTCACAAGGAACTTTGCAGCGGTGACGCATGCGGACAGCGAGGGCTCCCCAGTCGACACTCGCCTCCCTCGTACGTTCTGAAAACTTTCCGTCAAGATTTTTTTCCTTGCAACGATTAAAAAAAATCTTGGGGGTACTTGCGACGGACTGGGGCTAGAGGCAGGTCAAGGGTTTAAGCGCATGATTTATTTGTCCGCTTTAACCACCAGCCAGAGAGCTAGCGCGGTGTTGGGCACCCAGCCCAGGTGCAGCTGGGTGCATCAATGACGAAGCCTCTTTAGATCGGAGGCCAACGGTAAAAATAACATGTGGCGACAGACAGGAATGCCACACAGCTCGCGCGATGAGGTCAGAGGTCCACCGGCACGCACGATATCACGGCTGTTAATGATCGTACGATCTAATGAAAGTAGATTCACGATGAGGACTCGCTTGCTAACGGAATACATCCCACACGTACATACATAGCCATCACTCATGTTGATTTGAATGTGGTCTTCCCTGTGTGTGTTGAGTGGAACAAGGCAAAGTAGAACAGCTAACCTTGTCAGACCTTCCTGTCAGCAAGATGCAAATCAGAAAACCTGAGCTGCGCACGTGCGCACAGGCATGCAACTCTCGTGCATGAAGAAAGAGTGAGTCATTGTGCAGCCTGCACTGGTCAGCCCACGTAACTGCATGGGTGCTGATGTCATCGTCAGGGAAACAAGTTCATCTAGTTTTCGGGATAGTAGCAAGCGATTTTATTTATTTATGTGAGACGATATCGGTTGAAATATCCAGCAGTTTATTGTCCTATGCTTTTGTGTCTCTGCAGATATGCCGAGAAACATTTGTCTCAAATTTCGGACGTTAGGTGCCAAATGAGCGTTCATAAAAATAAAAAGAGGATTTCTCACAAACCTTTGAGAACTTAAGAATTTTTAATGGTTCGCACACGTCAAAACGTGTTGGCATGGATTGGTATAGTCTAATTTTTCTCAGAAGACAAAATTTTCATTCCACACAAAAGAAGAACACATAAATATCTGCCCAAACGAGAATTTTACTTGACGAGGCCTACCCCAAAACCCCGTGCATTTTTTAACTTTCAAAAAATCCTTTCATGTTAGTAGTCTACAAAATACTTCAAACGAGAACCAAGCATAAGTCAACTGAATTTCCAGCGCCCCCTCCCTCTCCAAAAATAGGAAACAACAACATGTAACTCAAAATGTAATGTGCCTGCTAACAATAGTCGCTCCTGTCTCGCTCTCTTTCTCTTTTTTCTCCCTTGATCGCTCGTCTTTCCTTTTTTCCACTCATCTATCGTCATTTTTCTTCTGTCTTCTCTCACAACCACGTATAAGAATAAGTACATTACCTCCAGTGTAAACCATAGTGTCTAGATGACATCATACTGCTAAAATGATATCATACTGTGTAGATGACATCATACTGTGTAGATGACATCATACTGTGTAGATGACATTAGACTGCTAAAATGACATCATACTGCTAAAATGATATATTACTGCTAATATGACATCATACTGTCTATATGACATTAGACTGATAATATGACATTATACTGCGTGGATGACATCAGACTGCTGGTATGACGTCAGACTCTGTAGATGACATCAGACTGCTAATATGACATACTGTGTGGATGACGTCAGACTGTCTCTATGACATCAGACTATCTGGATGACGTTCCACTGTAGCTCCCTTTTTATTATTTTAGTTAAATATAGGGATGGTACACAAGAAAACAAAAATTTCTTTCCCTCAAACATTTGCAAACCTACTTTCAGTGTCATGCGAATTAAACATTTTCAATAGTAATTAACAAAAAGCAGTTTTTGGAGTTTCAAAGAACTTTTGTTAAGAGTTCGTTGTTTAAACAGATTTTTAAAAAAATCTTATTGGATAATGATTTAATGAGTACACGTTCTTCCGTATGAATGAATTTGAGAAATAATGTGTCAATTCCAAAAACTAAATGACAATGATAACATAAATGCTCTATTATCTCAGACACCCCCTTCCCCCAACATATGCACACACACTAATGGGACTCAGTACCATTTTAAAGAGCAGATGCCGTGTGCATGAATGCAAAACGCAGAAATTTCTGTCTTCATTCTCAGATTCTGTTTTAGAGTTATAAATTAGGACGGATTGCAATGTACAAGCTTGTGCTGACAGTAGGTACATCTGTAATGGAAAATACGAAATCAGATGGACCCACATTTTTTCAAGCTTAATTTTAATTTCTGCTCCCTAAAAGGGCATAGTTGATGAAGTACCTTTGTTTAAAAAAACAAAACAGAACAAAGATACATACAATACAAAAAAAGAGAAAACCTCGTTAGGTCAAAGAGAGTTTTTCAAATGACTTTCACCTCCTCCGAAATTCACTCCCAAAATACCAATCAGGTCGTTGCCGCTCTGTCATCGGCAGAGGAAAAGCACGTAGGCCTTATAAGGCCGCTGCTAAATTTGGAAACAAAACTAACGAAACAGACTGAACTGAGGATGACTAATCGCCTCTCAGTAAAATTCACGCAGCATGGTTCTCGTAAGCAGGGTCTATAGGGCTAGGCTCCAATCTGAAGCTTGTCCGACTGCATGTAAAGCTTGTGAGTGGAAGCTAATCTGATAAATATTCTTTTCACCTGAACTAACGAGTCGTGTCCTTGAAAGTGCGTTTTGAAGCACAATCAGTCGCAAATTCTAAATGACATAAATGACATTATTCAATGTTTACGACGAAAATTCTGACGACTCGTACATATAGCTCTCGTTGTTTGTGGGGAAAAGTAAGATATAACCTTTATAACAAGGCGAAAAAAAATCCTCCAGAAATAGAACACTAGCACTCGAAATTCAGAGTTTCAGTTGTTTTTTTTTAATACAGTGACTCATGTACACCTGGCTCGCCAAGCAAGGATCATGCAGGTGATCCGCGTTGTGATGTAGGACGTGTTACTGGTGAGTCATGTGAAAGATAATATCATCCGAAGATATTAAGAAATGGGTGGGGAGGGATACACACACCTGTGGCCATTTGGCCTGTAAAGTCTTTACTCCAGGCTATTGTTTATGACAGTCTGGTCTGTCTTCCCGTCCGTCCGTCTGTCTGTCGAGAGAAAGAGAAGGGAAAATAGAGAGCACAGAGGTATTATTACAAATGACATATATATATATATATGACATACAGATATCGAGTCAGACCCCGTTGTCGTTAACGAAGTCGTGCTTACTAATTCTTTTCTGTGATGACCTCACAGCTTTCACATAACTTTCAGCAGTCATAGGTTACGAATCCTGTTTAAGAACTGAGCGGTTTTCCCCCGTGAAATCACGGAAAATGAGAGATTGTAAGCTACTTTTGGCAAATATTTTCCAGTCACATATTATTCTGTGTGCAGCATGATAGCAACATATCTTCTGTGTGCATGGGGTCGGTTTATTTTGTTTAATTTTTTTTAGATTTAACAATGGCTGAAGCGGTGCTACTATATGTATTTCTAGTTTCTCATTGACACTGAAACTTTGTTGAAATAGATTTTGACACCATTTTGTGCGCTGGGCTCTTGTCCCGGGAGAAATCAAGTCTGTAGACTAAGGCGCTCCTGTTGCTCCGAGGATGCATGACATTCAAAGCACCAAGAATGCGAGAAACTGTCTATATTTCAAGCATCGTAAGCTTGGTAGAGGCGACAGTGAAACAAAAGTAAAATGTATACGTACGGGGTAAAAAAAAAATGCTACTCAGTTTCATTAATACAAGGAGTCAGTGACAGAAGCGACTGCACGGAGCGGGCTTGGTCTGAGCTACTGAGTCCACTTGTGACGGTCACTGGGCTCAACGCTGGCTGTCAGTCTGTGGTAAACGTTTCGTTTTTCGCGCAGAGAAACACACTGACACACCTTGCGGAAACGCTTACTAAAACCGCTAACACTGCTGGCTCAGTCTCTCTAGCAAGCAAACAATAAGTGACTCTTACGGAGCATAATTTTGAACTTGTGTTTTTAAATCGATTGCTCAATGGCTCCGTGTGTCTCGGTAGACAATGGATTCGGCCGGTTGAGGCAAAGTTGGATGTCGAACAGCGCCGGCTGTGACTGGACAAGACAATCTCTGAGTGATTGCCCTTTTTACAGCTGCTTTGCAAATGCCACTTTGAAAAACGCATTTGATTTCCCTCCAAGTGTCGTTATAACCAACAATTGTACACACGATTGTATTGTCCATGAGACTATCTGCGTTATAAAGTGAAGTATTTCACAGCGGCTTGGGAGTACGCAGCAACACTGGCTTTCACTCATTCTATGTGTATATTTCTGTCTTCTTGCCAGAGAGAGAGAGAGAGATGGGAGGAGGGAAAGAGAAAACTTAAAGAAGAGTTTGAGGGGCAAGGCAAACAAGGATAGTTGGTTGGCTGGCTGCTTGCGTAACGTCCCGTCGCAAACTGGGTGCACATCAGGGCGGTGGACTATATGGGGGATGGGGTCCTATTACTAAGCTACAAACTGAAAGAACCACCAGACTGATGGCTGCAGTAAGATGGCCAGTGCGGACAGGCAGTTTAATGTGCGGGGAAATGGCCGAATGGAGTTTGCACAGTGTTTAACTCCAGGAAATAATCCTTGGCCACACCTGGATTCGAACCGGAAACTTTTCACTTCCTAAGAGTAAGCAAACAAGGAGAAAAAGAAGAAACGACGACGACGACGACGACGACGATGATGGTGGTGATGAAACAAGAAAAGAGCTCGTCATGCAGAAGGGTGACATAAGCTGTCAAAAGTCCCCTAGCGGCTATACGGCCGACATATTGCCTGTTATTTGCGAAGCAGCCGCCGGCAGGCGTCAGCAACCAAAATAGCTCAGCAAATCCCTTCCCGCTTCCCCAGCTGCCATCTTCTTGGGGCGGGGTCAGAGGTTAACCTGCTTACTGTGCGAGATAGGAGAACAGGGGTGGAGGGTGGCAGTGTGCAGTGGCAGAAATGTGGGACTAAGCAGTAGGAACAGCTTGTGTGCGTGCGTGCGCGCGTGTGTGTGTGTACGGGGAAGGTGCGTCTGTGTGCGCATGTACGTGCGTGTATGTGCATATACCTGTGTCTGTGCACGTGTGTGTGAATATCCGTGCGTGTCCCAAAACATGCAAATAGGGTATGGTGTTATTTTGTGTGTGTGTGTGCATGTGGATGTGTCTGTGTATGTGAAAGTGTGTGTTTGAGTGTTCATGCACGCATACCTGCATGTGTATGTGCATTTGTGTGAGCACAGGTGTGTGTGTGTGTGTATGTGTTCGCGCGCATGTATAAGCCCACATGTGGCTGTGAAAACGTGTTCCTTTACATGAGTTCAATTGTGCGTGTGTGCTTCTGTGGGTGTGTCTGAGGTCACACGTGTCGATTTCTCTTGGTAGGTGCGTGCATGCGCTTTTGTGTGCGAACAAGTTTTTTTATGCCCCCCCCCCCCAAAAAAAATAAAAGCCAGAAGAGGTTGATGGGGCTACGGGAAGGGGGACAAGGACGGGCCGATATGTAGGTCACAGCACGCATAGTTTAGGCTGGCCGCGAACAAGCTCAGACTTGCACGTTCGAGGGCCAGCTGACGAGTAAAACGGGAAAGGTCCGATGTGTCGCACCAACTTCATTTTAATGCTTACAACGACGCGCGTTGTTTTCTCGGTTTGATGAATTTTACACTCTTTCTCTGTCTCCTTCTCTTCCTCTAGCACGCAGGCATGTGAGTGTGCGATGAATTGTGAGTATAAATGTGTGTCCGAGAGTGTATACATTTGTTGTTGTTTTATATGTGTTTCTGTCATGTAATGGCGCCTGCTTGCGTTTAAGAAGAAAAAAAAAGAAGCGAGCGAGGGAGTGTACAAAACTTAACCAGACAGAAGAAGAGGTTTATGCATCTGCACCTTGTTGTTATTTGTAAACAACTGGTGATTGAAGATTGGTATGAAAGTGTAGATTTAGCTTAGATTAACGTGAGAAGAAAGCCAGGACATAGCTTCGATAGACCCATACGACCGATCTCAATTATTCCAAAATAATGCGCACCTCTCACTGTACTACTGGGTTCCTGCTGGGAGATGGTTTGTGGGGCTGGTGTCGCATGAATGCATTGACATGCCATGTAAAACTGAGCGGTTTTGTTGTTGTTGATGTTCCTCTTAAGTATAAGCATCCTCTTAACATGGATCCTTTCAGACGACACGTTATGAGTAGAAAGAATTCCCCGAGCACACGACACAGGTTGAAAATAGACATTATTTTATGTTTGACGCTCCGCCACAAAATGAGACACGTGGTCACCCAAGGCCGTCTTGAACTATTTGAGGATACTATAATATTAAAAAGGTCGACAACACGTAGAATATCACGGCCACGAACACAGAAGACCACAAATGCCTTGTTGCCGTTCAGTCTTTTATTCCTCCTGATCTGGCTAACCAGGCACTAGGCCTCCTTTCTCCAACATACATCGAGACACTGTAGTTCAATCACGTAATAGCAAAACTAAAGCTGAGCTTTCTATGCCGCCATTTTTGACTTAACCACCTTCATCAGTCTCTCTCCTCTACTGTGTCTATCCCCACCAAAGCTTATATACCTAACTATTGACTGTCCATTTCCCGCGGACTGTATGTGTCGTTGTGAGTGTGATTGGCATGTGGGGAACTACAGCTTCTCTGTTTATGTTGTCTCTGTATGGAGTTACATGAGTGCGGGACGGCTATTGTCTGACCTATCAGTTATGTCCGTCCTGCAGTGCGTGGGATTTTAGTCTACATCTCTGATCTGTATAAGATGTGCTGCACCTATTTTGTAGTCTACTTCTAAATAACCAACAAAACACGCATATTGTTACAATACCGTTAGCTGAATGGTTAAACTGCAGAC
>SMGT01004934.1:446423-479309 GCA_004794575.1 Lanistes nyassanus
TGGGGGGGGGGGGTGGATAGAATATTTCAAGTGAATCAGCTCAATCATTTGTTGCCGGTGATCAGAAGTGCATAGTTTGACCCACTGCGTTTGTCTCTCAGTTCCACCGTTTAAGACAGGCGTTAACCAATCGATAAAGCGTTCACTTGGCACGTCTTTCAACCAGCACCACCAAGCGCTTCTCTCTAAAAATTCCTTCATCTTATGCAGAAAAGACGTATCACAGAAACAGAAGACGGCCTTATCGCCCCTTCAAGAAACGGACCATTCACTTTCAGCCTAATAGCTCGTCTGTAAGGCAGCCAGGGGAAGTCACTCTCTACATTTTGATGGGAAGAAGAACTGGCAAAATCAGCTCCATCTTTTGGCAACTGGCCAAACCGCGCGAAGCTGTGGCTGTTGTTTATTTAATAGGCATTAGCTCTGCATGAAATTGAAGAGAGAAGGGGGTTTGTGGGTGAAGGTGGAGCAACTTCAGATAGAAAAAAAGGAAAGAAGAAAAATGGGGCAGCGTGCGTACTCTATCGCGAGGGAGGATAAGATAGGCACGAGGCTGCCAAGATCGTTGTGCTCAGCTGGCACGTGCTTGGCAAGACTCTCAGGTAAGCGGGAAAAAAATCTTGACTTTTTTTCCCCCTGAAGTTTCACGTCGAAAGAGAAATGAACGAAGCTCCACGATCCTGTCGGTCGGTCGGTCGGTCGGTCGGTTTGGTGGTCTCTGAAAAAAAAAATTAGTGACTTGGCAATCTAAATGGCATATTTTGTTTTATGTTATGTACGGAAGACACTTTCCAGAAGCTATTACTTAGAAGACCATATTTACCAAGAATATTTGTTACTTTGCAAGGGATGATATTAGGAGGGATGGTAGAAGACAAGGCAGGGGTCGACAATCATTGCGAAAAAACATTTTCAACAATGTAGAAGAGAGAGAAGGCAGAGAAAGACACACAAATGCGCGCGCAAGTCCCTCCACACTCTGGGCTCCCTTTTCGCCCTTCCCTCCCCTATGGCTATGCTGGCGCCATTTTGCGCATGTCAGTTTTCTCCGCAGGGCTTTGCCCTTAAGGCTACAAGCCCACCTGGCGTCAGGGACAAGTAACTCCAGCGCCGGCTTTCAGTTGCGCTGACAAGCAGAATTGATGCGACCGGGTGTCAGAGGCAGGTACAGATGTCTCGAACTGACTTCTGGCATTTTAAGACCGAGTGCCTGCGTCCTGCTAGATGGAGTTCTCTCCCTTCTCAATTGCCCACTTCCCTCATTATATTGCTTCTTTCTTCGATAAGGTGTAACATACAGGGTAAGCGGCCTCTATTATCATGGCTGTTTCTTTCCCAATATTAATTTTTCCTTTTTTCCTTCTGTCCTCCCATCCGTCCGTTCTTCCAACTCCGCATTCCTTCTTTTCTGGTTTCTGTTTTGCGATGATGTAATCCATACTTTTAGTTTACTGCTTGGCTGATTGTATGTTGCTTTTATTTTGAGAAACACAAATTTTGCCGTAGACTTTTCTTCATAATTAGAAAGTACAGGACACGGGTATAGATCTTGGTGCTGGTCAGTTCTGTTAGAAAAGTAGACTGCCTTTCTTATCAGCAGCGGACCTTGACCGAACCATATATGGCATACTCACAGACCTGGCCACCCCCCCCCCCATTTTCCTCCTCTTCCCTTTAGCTCTTCCCAGCCTATCTTTAGGACTCTCCCTTAGCGGGAGATAGGGAAGGTGTCACGAGCCCAATGGACACGTCATTTTTGAAAGCCTTCAGCTCACTGAAATTTCCACTGGTCCAAACGGCTCTCTCTTTCTCTCTCTCTCTCATGCAGGCTACATCGATTCTCTCAAAAATAAATAAGTAAGTAAATGGCTACCCTGACCGCCTAGTGTTTTACGATTTTTAAATGGCCCACCAAGACCTAGCGGCCTGCAGCAACCAACAGCCACTGCATTTCCCCATACCTGGTAGCGATCTTTGGAGGTTTTTAAATACAGGTAGGCGGGTAGTTTCCAATTTGAGACACAGAGAGAATGTTCTGCACCGTATCCCTCCCCAAGCTTCCAAACTCCCCACCCCTCAACCCCCAATCCCTGAAAAAGGATACCTTCAGGTTCTTACTTTATGTTTGTCCTCTGGCTCCTGGAAAAGCCGACCGCTGGAAATAGGGGAAACAGGGGGTGGAGAAGGGGAAGGTTGACAAAGGAACATCTGATGAAAAGGATGTGAGCACATGTTACTCCAGATGAGTATTTTTGGTTGGTTGGTTGGTTGGTTGGTTGGTTGGTTGGTTGGTTGGTTGGTTGGTTGGTTGGTTGGTTTGTTGGTTGGTTGGCTGGCTGGTTGGCTGGCTGGCTGGCTGGCTGGCTGACTGGCTGGTTGGTTGGTTGGCTGGCTGAGGGTACGCATGTTCTGTCTCGCCAGGTGTTTGGGTAGGGAAGTGGGGAGCGGAGGTGTAGAGGAGATAAGCATGTTAATAACTGGCTTACCTCCACTGCATTATTATTTTGCATGATAGATTTGCTTTTAAGTTCTGTCTCTCTGACAGCAGTCTTTTTCTATTTCAAAATCATTTCAGAATACCGCAACGTATTGGTGAGGAGAGGATGGCAGTAGTGTTCGGCGTCGGTGTGGTCGTTTTTGTCGTTGATGTCGTTGTCGTTGTAATTGATCTTGTCAATCCATTACTTGATACGGGAAAAAGTTGAAATTTAGTCTAAATCTGTTCAGTCAGTCAGTCAGTCAATTAGTCAGCCAGCCAGCCAGCCAGCCAGCCAGTCCACGTTTCGTTGAATGTTATACCCTGTTCGTGTTTTCGGCGTGTGCCTGGGACTCCGCGAGGTGTGGAGATTAAAACTGATTGCCCTAGTCATGAGATCGCAGGCCCGTATAGGTGTCAGGTACAGGTGTCACATAAGATGTCACGACAGGTGTCAAGCCACATTTCGTGCAGTCGTACTGTTGAAGATCTTTGGGGTTTAGGTATGGCGTTGCGGCGCTGGATAACGCCAACAGACGCAACAAACGATCACACGCATGTTCACTTACCTAAAAATTATATCAACTTTCAACTTCTCAGTACTGTGAAGAACCAGACTGGTCAGTACTAATGCCTCTGTATACAAACCAATCATCTGTCAGTACATCACAGTTATACCTCATACGGTGTCGTCACATGGGGTTTACTTTTTCACTTAACGTGTCGTCCTTGCGCTCGCTCCGTACGACCGCCGTTAAGGTGACGACATATGACTAGATGGATACCATGGCACTATAGCCCCCATCCACCTACAATCTCCCCACAACAAAAGAAATAACAGGACTCCGTAATACAGTGAAAGAAAAGAAATATTATTTACAGACAGCGAGCATTTACAGGATAAATAATCTCGGCTCATTGACAGATGACTCGCCGACTTTCTTTCTGGTTGACATGCGTTTCCTGCCATCACTTGTTTTATTTTCATAACAATGATGACATGGCTGTTTCAACTGCACACCATGACCACGTGTAGAACACACAATTCTTTCACCTGGTAGTTTGTACAGTTCGCACGACGTAAAGAAATCTGTCCTGGTGCGGGACGCCCCTCTCTGTTGTCCTAAAGACTGACGTCAGAAAGTCCTCTTGGCTGCTCCTTGCTAGAACCAGACTCGTACTGTCGATCTCCCCTCGTGTCCTTCGCCTCTGGACACACCTTACTGTGAGATGCAAGCTCTCTCGCTGATGTAACAGCCAGCGCTGTGTGCGACGCTTCTCAGTCGATCTTCGACCTCTGAACTCGCTCTTCTAGAGTTCAGTTGCAGGCAGCCTTCTTTCAAGGCTGGATCTTTGCCTCTGCTTAGACGGTCGTCTGTCCGCGGGTTAAAGGAAGAGGGTTATTTTATGGGTCACACCTAAAATGTGTGGTGCAATCTCTCTGACCCACCAGACCCAACTCGTGACGTACAGTATACCTATCGCCCAAGATAATAAAATGCAATTTTAATTGAAATTCGATTGAGATGTATTTTCAGTGTCTTTGTTGTTATTATTGTTGCTGTTGTCGTCGTCGTCGTCAGGAATATACTTCCGACGATCTTTCGTAAACCGTTGTTACTGCATTCAGAAGTGAGACGGGTTGTTTTAATTTCTGTATTCTTAATTTCTACCTGTAAGTGTCGCTAACCTCTACTGATCCCCTCCAACCCCGATGTGGCCCCTCCAAGTGACAGGTGCCAAGTCGAGATAAAGTATATTATTTTTAGCCCATAAGGAGATGAGGGCATGTAAAATAATACACCAGAAGTAACATATGTGGAATGAATGCTAAGAAAAAGTAAAGCAGTGAAGAAATAAGAAAGACGAAAGGCCCCCCCCCCCCCCCAAAAAAAAAGCAGCGACAACCTGACACCGAGCCCCCGCTTGTCACCCGTTGTAAGTTTACGTCTGTGTCAGCCGCATAGTCTTTCGTTGCCTTGTTCCCGTACTCCGCACACTGGCGTCTGTGTCTTTCCCTGTCCTGGAGGTCACAAGAACGCGTCTGTTTGCTCGCTTCCTGTCTTCTTTCCTTCCTGTCTTTCTCTTTTTTTTTCCATGTTCTCGTCGTTCATTTCATTCGAAAACGGCGTTCCCAGTTGTATTAAGTATAGTGGGTTCATTTATTTCATTTGACTGCTGTTTTCCCAGTTGTATTTAGAAACACCGGGTTCACTTATTTTGTCCGCATACTGTTTTTGCAGGTGGACTTCGACATGCTATGTTCACTGATGTCACGAGACTACTATTTTCCAAGTTGTACTTAGAAATATTGGGGTCATTGATTTCTTAGCGGTTTTTTTTTAGGTTTTTATTTTGTAGTGGGGTTTTGCTGATTTTGCTAGGCTGTTATATTTCAGAAACTGTACCTGTCATTGCCTGTTAACACTGTGTTGATTTTCTCATTTCGTTTTGTCTGCTCTCGGTTTAGCCCTTGAGATGTCTGCACCTTGCCTGCTGCTGACAGACTTAATTGTCGTGGGGAGGGAGGTGCGACCGTCCGGAGGGGAGAAAGCGCAATGAATGGAGAAGAGTGGAGTGCCACACGACGTGACAAATGGGACACTACCAACGTGAACAAAAGACGCAAAGATACATAACCTGTGTCGAGGTCTGAGCGTCGCCAAGAGATGTCAGTGTCAAAGGTCACTCCGCGGTAGCGGCACTTACGCCACTTTTCATACACGTGACCTCGACACAGCCGTCTGCCGCAACCGGACAAAAAAGTAATGAAACAGGCTGCACGCCTCACCGGCGAGACTGATCGACGGGCAAGAGCGTTTCTGTCGTCTGTCCTCGCCAGGCCAGGCTGTGAGGGCATTGTATCTCGATTTTTGTGGCTCCATCATACGGAGAATATACAACGAATGCAATCCTTATCGTTGTCTCCCTTTAATTGATGGGCTTACCTGCCCATGTGGGGGGTGTCGCCCAGTCCGATACCTGGCTACAGACCTAGGAAGCGCCACATTTCTTCCCTTTTTGTTTGTTTTCACGATTATCGGTGTTTAATGGGGTCACGAAAAGCTCCTCGTATTTCGCAGCACGGGTAAAACTGCATATTGCTTATTCGAGTGCCTTCTTTTACTGCAGCAAAATACACCCTCACGCAGAGACGAAACAAGTATAAATACGCCACCCCCCCCCCAAAAAAAAATTGCGAGCTATGTATACACGCAAAAAACCAAAAGTGTAAGAATACGTAACCCCTTGAGTTGTTTGCTTGACGCGATTTAAACGGATCGGCCAAATGGAAATGTTTGAGGTAGAGAGCAACGTCACAGTTGGTCGATGTTCGGCTACCGATGCACGCGCGTAGGTCCGCATTCCTTGTTTGCATCCGAACTCCATTGTGTTGACTCTGGAACAGGCTGTTATAATTATTTTCATTAGCTAGTGTCGTTGGAAGAATAATTTTTATGATTGAGATAAAAATTACGTACATCTCTGTAATATCTGTGCTTTATTGACTGACGCCTATTGCGGTTACACTCCAACCCAAATCGTTGATTAACAACGCAGGTTGATAGTTTTCTTGATTTTACAAACTTTAGGATTTCACTACTCATTAACATTAATCTTTGAGCTGAGAAACCTAGGGTATATGTTTGCTTTCGGCACAGCATGTAGTAAAACAAAATGCATGACTACTGAAATCTTTTGATGAAAATCGGCCCTTTTAAAACACCGTCGCAAAATGTTTCAATAATTTTGGATACCAGAGCATCTCGCACAATGATTGATTATAAAATTCTGGGATTGAAGCCTGCCAATCATAACAATATGAAGATGAGCTTGATTTATATAATGAAAGTACTCAGCATATTTTTTGTGTGAATTAAAACCATCCCACAACAAAGTCTAAACGATAAGGGGACAAAATCAGATCAGCTTATAACGATAGTAGTTACGCAGTTATTCCTCTTTCCATACCCGATCATTTTGTAGAATGTAACAACTGGTTTCGACTAGATCTTTGATATCTCTTTGGCTAAAGAGATCACTTGTGCTTCTACATGTATGTGTATGTATGTATTATGCCTATATATATATTAGTTTGTTTAGTGACATTTTGTGTATTCCCATTCTTAGATGATAAAGCCCTGAAGAAGGTCGTGTATAGACACATCCGGTACGTCTCGTTTAATTCCATAGACAGGGTATTTCTGTCCTACTCACCCACCGCTGCACTATGTTTTTATATGTATGCGACTCTCTCACTCTCCCTTGTAGGCGTATTAATACATGTGTGTGCGTGTGTGTGCGTGCGTCCGTGACAGCCTATGTGTATGTTTTACTGGATGGATTTCTGAATCTTTTCTTCGCAAGCTTCCGTTCGTGTGCGTGTGCCTGTGAGTGCCCAACTGTATGTACGCGAGTGTTTCTGCGCCATGTGTGAACGCGCGTGCACTTGGGCAGAGTAGGTGGGTGGATGGCAGGTATTGTGGATGGATGGCTGGGTGGACCTACCCCGGCGTGCGACCGTGTGGTTTCGGTCCTGTCAACAACTCCATCAGCTTGCAGCGGCCATTGACATGGCTCTCACACCCCATCCCCCACCCCCACCCCACCTCCGCCCTTCTCCCATCCCTCCCTCCCACTAACCCGTGACCTGACGGCTTGTCGTTCTACAAGGATAGCGCATGGAGGCTGCATGTACCAAAACCTGTGATAAGACAAGTGTAGCGACTCGCAAGGCGCATGGGGAGGTAACACTTCACTCGCCGTCATCATGGGTGGTCTCCTCTTGAACTCGCGTGCGGTACATCTACTAGATTTTGTCTAGCGCTGTACTTCCCCGGCTGCTTAAACCATTTTTTTTTAATTAAAAAAATCCCAACTCTTTTCAGGTAGTCGAGGCGCTGTGTCTTATTAGTGACAGGTGCTTAAGGGTTTGATATAATCTCCTTCAGCATTAAGTGTGCATCTTGCCGTTCAGTATCCGGTAATTAATTGTTTGGAGCTGCGGTGAGAAATCTGTTATTAATTAAATCTTGCTTTCCTCGAAACCAAGGCTGAAACAGACAAAAAAAAACCCCCCAACAAATCTTCGTTAGTGTAACAAAACTGAAATTACATGGGATAAATTATATCCCCGCGGCTTGGAAATGAACTTAATGAACAGACACAAGTTAATTTCGTTTTTGATTTTTTGGTTTAGTTTGTGATCTAATCAAACGTGACGAGAAGGAGCAGGAGGAATGTACAGGAGCAGGAGAGTCAAGACGTTGAGATGAAAATAAAACTGACATCGAGAAATACATGTATAACGGAAGCATTTTGGTTTTCTTTTCTTTCTTCTCTCTTATTAAAGAAAAAAGTGATCACTTCACTGTTCAGAATATGAAGCTCTCTTGATCCAGAAGACTGCAGACATTGGTGGGGAAGTACAGGAGGTAGGAACTGTGTGTGTGTTTGGGTTTTTTTTGGGGGGGGGGCGGGGCTCACTATAAAAGTAAAAGTGCCGCCCTCGTGACACTCACTATAAAAGTAAAAGTGCCGTCCTCGTGACAGACTTGAGCTGATCGGATCCGCCTGACTGCCGCTCCCTCCACACTGGTGTTGTACCCCCCTACACCCCACCCCAAAGTCGTGTAGGAGGAGGTGGGGGTGGGAGGCGAGCACGTCGCTGACGCTAGGCCGAGGGACGAAGATGTAATATGATTTCTGCCTCACGGCACGGGTGGTCCTGGGACTGTGTGGGACAAACACCGTACACCTACTTGCTCCTGTTACAAGACCTGTGATGATAGAGGGGTTGGAGTGACGGGGAACTGTGTTCATGCTCATTTCACTGTGTCTGCATGTTTGTTTGTTTGTTTGCTTGCTTCGGCGACCATCTGAGGATGTTGTTTTTCAGTGGACACGTGTAGGAACATGCTTAGTGTGATGTCGGAACGTCTCTCTGTGTGTGTGTGTGTGCTAGCGTGCGTGCGTGCCTGTGTAGGGATGTGTTGATACATAAACCTGCGTAATTTGTCCTACATAGTAAAACATAGCAAAAACATCGCAGGGACAGAGAAACTAAAACGGATATGAAACGTGAACAAGTCCCATATCGCTTCTATTTACTGAGTTCATTTTGTGCATCAACGCCCGAGACGAGGAAAAAGGGTTTGGAAACTTTAATATTTTGAATCGTTCATATTAATCGCCCATTCGCATAGAAAACAACATAAAAATGTATTTCTGTTTTTGAATCTAACGTCGAAAACAGTTCGTAAAGAAACAAAGTATCGGCGCTAAGGACTGCGTTGTCTGCTGTCTGCAGATGCCGAATTCTGGTGGAAATGAGGTAATCTTGTGCGTAATCTTGTGCGTATACTACTAATCTTGTGCGTATACTTGTGCGGTTACTATACAAGGTAGACAAGAGCTGGGTAACTATTAAACAGTGTGAACATCTCACACAACTTCGGTTTTACCAAGATGGGATCAGCAGGCTTCTGGATCTTTGTTTTATCTGTCATTCTGTCCAGTGAGAAATTCAAATAGCATACTTCCAGCTGTATCTATTGAGAGCAATGCTCTCTACTTTTGATACGTTCCCGGGATATTCACGTGGAGAACAAATAACATAATTTTTCTCTATCTGTGTTTGTATTGTCCTGACGAAGGGGTAATGCCCCGAATCTGCCCGCTGTCTGTGTCGTCTATCGCATTATGTAGCTTGGCTCAGTTCAGTTTTTGTTAACTTAGGATTATCTCCAAGCTGCAGTCACTTGTTCATTTTTTATGTATGAAAATGAATGACTTCCAAAGGTATGTTTCAGAAATGGAAAGTGAACTCTTGGGGCAAAGGGCAAAGCGATGTGAGGACACTATTTTCTTCCCTTTTATATGTCTGTGCTTTGAGCAGCTACACGCAGTTACATTGTTTTATTTATTGCCTGCTTTTATTTTTTCCCTTTGGTTTCGGCTGTTGCTATAGCAGGCTATTTTTCTATTTGTTAGTTGTTTGATGAAGATTTCTTGTTAAGGATGTCGGGTCCCTTTTCCTCAAAGTTATTAGAAATGAAGGGGGCAAAGGGCGGTATTTTTGTTGTTGTTGTTGTTGTTGTTTACAACGGCCAGCTACTGCACAGTCAGCATGGCGTCTTTTGCAGTCTTGGCTAGTACACACTTCATGGTCGCGGTAAGTAGAACCTAAACGAAATGAAACCCCTCTATAAAGGTCAATCTTCGCAGACTTTAGTTTGACATGGAAAATGTTATATTAAGTAACTGGTTTGGCAATCCCTCACTCGATGGTTGGAATAATCGATACATACACTGTAATTATACTACTTATTGCTGTACATGTGATGGACTTCAGTTGTGAACGTCTACGTGTGTGACCTCTCTCTCTCTTTCACTCTTGTGATAGCTGCGTGATTCACAAGGCTTCTGACTTCCTGCAGCCGAGTCTGGTCACTTAGTCTCTTCCCCACACGCCCAGATAACCCTCTCGACAACAGACGGCTCCATGAGAAGAACTCACACAATTCACGTCAGTTTTGTTAGCCTTTTCCTGCCACCCCGTGGGTTTCTATCGCCATTAGCCATCTTGACCATTACATAAAGGACGGCTTGCGGATTGACGTAGGGGTCAATACCATCTCAATGTCTGGCTTTAATGCGTATGCATACCAGTGGGCTGACACGAATATTCTAAGAGCGGAGGCCAACTATAACATCTGCACTCCGTGCACTCCGCCAACGTAATCTATACTTTCTACATATGGCTTAATATTTACTCAAATCTTGATACATGTAATCTAATATACGTGCATGCAGCGATCTCCCTTTAATCAGCTCAATTGAATGTGTTGATATTTTCAAGCATTACAATCGTCTGACGACCACGCACGCATATATTGTCCATACATGTACCCCGTCACACACCCAAACACACACACATTGTCCATACACGTACCCCGTCACACATGCAAACACACACACATTGTCCGTACACGTACCCCGTCACACATGCAAACACACACACATTGTCCGTACACGTACCCCGTCACACACCCAGACACACACATTGTCCATACACGTACCCCGTCACACATGCAAACACACACACATTGTCCGTACACGTACCCCGTCACACACCCAGACACACACATTGTCCGTACACGTACCCCGTCACACACCCAAATACACACACATTGTTCATACAAGTACCCCGACACACACCGTGTGCGTATGCGTGTGCGTGTGTCTTGCCAGGCCGTGTTGCGTGCAGACCTAGACAGTAGTCCTGGTAGTCGTGTGTCTTGGAAAGAGACGGCAAGAGACAGACCTTGACTGCCTCCTGTCCAGATCAATCTAAGGTCACTCTCCCATAACACGAGAAGGAACACACAAACACACAATTGTTTGTGTGCGCGTGTGTTGTGTGGTGTGTGTGTGTGTGTATGTACTGTTTGTGCATACGTGCGTGCGCGCTCTGGTTTAGTTCTTTAGATTCTGGATTCTCATTCACTGTGAAGCCATTTCCTTTTTTCTAGAAGTGTGGAGTGTGGGGTGTGTGAAGAGCCCTGTACACCATTTTGCAAAGCAAGTCGTATTACCTTGTGTCCGGAGAGCGAGAATCAAAGAGCATCTGTGCGTGGAAACTGTCGGAACTTTATTCTTCAGACACACCTTTCACTGACGTTCGCGTTCGACCAGTAAGTCTGGTCTCGTCCTGAAGTCTGACGAGTCCGACAACTGCGTTTCCTGATCAAAAGGTCGTTTGGACAACTAACGCTTCCCTCGCGAAGTGAAAGATTCAACACCGTGGCTTGCCTATGGGCAGGCTTCACAACATTGTGGCGTTTAACTTTTTTTTAAATTATAAAACACAACGCAACACAACACAACACAACACAACACAACGCAAGACAACACAACACAACACAGCACCACAGCGCACGCGCATGCACACAGATGCGCGCGCACGTTCAGAAGAGTGCGCACACAACTAACATGCATGTATATGGACGAACGCAAGTATTCGTACTTTGAATTTCTCTCTCTATCAGGCAGCTTCGTTTTAGTTGGTACCCAAGAAAAAATATACACGGACAGAATTTTGAATTTGGATCTGTTAATATCACTAACAAAATATTATGTGGAGAAATAGCAAACAAGTGATTCAAGACACCCAGTCGGAAAAGACAGGTGGGAGCAGAGGTGGCCGGAGGGACCTCCTACTTAGGCACACCTGTAGCGGCCTTAGTTCTCTGTTTGGTTTGGATGAAAACTGGGGGGAGGGGATTTAGAGGGCGGGGCTCTGTAGTTCTGGTGTCCCGGACTGTTGGTGCCGACTCGGTGTTTTCCTGCTTGATGCTATTTCTTCCGGCTCACAAAGCCTGTTTACAATAATATACATCTTTTTCACCATTTCTATTTACTTTGTATAGATCGGTGCCATCAACTTTATTAACATTACGTACACTGTCTTCACCATCTCTATTTACACTATACACATCGATATCAACAGCTTTATTTACATTATATACACTGTCTTCAACATCTCTATTTACATTTGTGATGAAGCGGGTTCGCTTCGCAAACTTTCTCTCTCTCTCTCTCTTCCAACAGAGGGGCAGGCCTTTTGTTACAGCTCGCTCTACATACTTTATTGAGTGCCGCCGCTGTTGCTGCCCAACACTGTCCGTCGGCCCACGGTTCACTGCTTCTTGACCGGTCCGACGCCCCCCCCCCCTTTTATCGAGGGACAATGACTTTGGGGCGAGCCACAATGAAACCATTGTCAGCAACAGCCCGAGCTCGCGGGTAAAAGTATCGCGCCTAGCACATTTTGTGTTTGTTACGCGCACAAAAGTATGGATAAAAAAATGAAGAATATATATACAAGAACCTGGAAATACGTGATGAATAGAGCGCGCTCTCCTCTTCCTGTTAGTGTTAAGGAAAGTTAAGTAGAGTGAGCAGGAAATAAAGATAATTACGTTAAAAGGCAGTTTACCTAGCTAATGTGAATAGAAAAGGATAAGAAATATGCCTACAAACTAATCTATTCTATTAAGATGTTTGATGAGTTTACTATCTAAAGAAAGAGTATATCAAGTAGAATTCGAATATGTTAGTTGTTAGTATCTGCAACTGTCCTAGAAGGATATAGAGACGTTTAAAGAGAGTGAGCCTAGCACAGCACGCGGTCAGATGACACTGTCACATGTCAATCTTAGGGTATCGCCTGTCACTCATAGGTTGGCTGATTCTCCCCGCCCCTTCTCCGCACCCTTAGTGGCTAGCTAGACGCTCGCCATTGGTCAGCGCAATTATCCCACGCCACCGAGTCTGGCTAGAACCGGTTTACTTGAGGGTAGTGCGTCAGAACGCTTACTACATAAGGAGGTAAAAACGTTAGATCGACAGAGAGAGAGAGCGCCAAGAGTACTGACACAGAGTACAGAAAGGGACGTGCACCTAAGAAGAGACCCAGTGAAGCGACCACGTGCTAGCCTACGGACCTCAGTCGCCATCCTGCCAAAAGGAAGACTCCAGCTCTCTTGCAGTTACGAGTGTAATCTGCCGACCGCCTCGACGGACTGAGACGGAAAGAGACCACTGGACGTGCCTTATAAGTAAGGTCTGCTCTTACCTTAAACTTATCTTAGAGTCGGGGACTCGCGTTGATGTAAGATAAGTGTTTTTATCCTGCCGGGGACAGGAGATGTCATAGCTAGTGATTGGGCAAGTATGCCAGTAGACGGGACTGAGTGTAGCGTGGCTGAAGCAGTGGCGTAGCTTATTTTGTGGGTCGCTGAATAGCTGTAGTGTCGGTAGCAACAAGATTTGGTGCTCGGTCATCAGTCACGTGTCGCATTGGTGTATTGCAGTAAAGCTGTTGGTACGGTAGTGACCAGAGTTGGTGCTCTGTAACAGTCGCTTCTCGTATCTGTGTACTGTGGTAAAATAATGACCAGAGTTGGTGCTCTGTTGTCAGTCACGTGTCGCATTGGTGTATTGCAGTAAAGCTGTTGGTAGAGTAGTGACCAGAGTTGGTGCTCTGTAACGGTCGCTTCTCGTATCTGTGTTCTGCGGAAAAGTAGTGTTTCAATAGTGACAGGAGTAGGTGCTCTTTTTGGGGTCACTTATCGATTCAGTTTGATAGCTTTGTTATTGTGTATCGCAGAAGTTGTTGTTGCAGTGGTGACAAGAGTAGGAGCTCTATTGTCGGTCACTTATTGTACGTGTGTATTGAGCAGGATCATAGGCCGGTTTGGCAGTTTGGTTTCCCTCTTGCATTGATTTGATTATTTCCTTTGTCTGTTGCACGTGGTATGACGTCATCAGGCAGCGTCTTACCCTAGACACGAGCACGGTGATTCTTTGTAAATAATTTGTAGATATATTTGATGTTGTCGAGCCAGTTAGTGTTTGAAATATATGCTGAATAACAGTTCGCTGCAGTTGAGTGTTTTACGAGGGTGGGGGCTCTTGAGCTAGTAGTGTTTTGCCTGTGTGAGACTGAGCGAACATGTCGAAGTATGAGAATCTTTTCCCTCGGAAGATTGCTCTAGTTGTTCACATTATTTCACAGCATCGTCACCCTTTGGTTTAGAAACCACTGACCTAAAGCAGTAAAGGGTTTGGTGACGATTGCTAAATTAAATCTACATTTTTACGAGATCACCAGTAAAATTGACCAGTAATTCTGGAAAGTCGAAGTCCAATAGGATAAGGTACCGCCTGCACGTGACAGACACAGTGCGCCACAGCCACGGTTCGCTGGCAATACTCGACCCAGGCACTGCCCCCGGCGTCCGCTGTGGCTGTGAGCATGGTGGCCAAAACCGTCTCCGTGATGGCTGCCACCCATCACGCATTATAAACATCGATATCAACAACTTTATTTACTTTCTTAAATTTAAAACAAGGGAACTGGACCAAGCTAAGACATGACAAAGACAAAGACAATCTACATGTTTCGGGGCACTACCCCTTCATCAGGACGACACAAAAACGACGAAAAAACGACAACAACGAAAACAGAAGAAAAAGACTTAGCTTCAGTAGATGTGGCGCATAGTCTGGACACCAGGAAAATGAGTAAGGGACAGTGAGTAAGAAGGATTAAAAAGAGGGGCAGCCAATCGCCAGGTGGGTAGGAAAGGGTAGGGAAGGGTAGGGGTGTAGAGGGGGCGGGGTGGAGAGAGAAGCGTGGGTAAGGGGGTGTCAGTGTGGGAGAGAAGGAGGTGAGAGAAAAGAAATAAGAGAGAGCGAGAGGAGGAGGGGTAAAGAGAAAAAGAGGAAGGTGGAGGGTCAGTGTTTGAGGTTGAGTCCAGTAGGTGCCATGGTACCGAAATGGGTAATGAAGTAGGATTCCATATTCTTACGGTCAATGGAATCGCCCCTCATTCTCCAGATACCACAGACCCTCATGTTGTCGGCTGTATGCGGGGGTGTGTTGAAGTGACGTGCAACTGGTGTGTTTCTGCGGTGTTTAGTGTCAGCCAAATGTTCTGTGAAGCGGGTGTTGAGTGTGCGTTCTGTCTCCCCGATGTAGAATAAAGTGGGACAGAGGGTGCATGTGATGGCGTAGATGATGTTGCTGTCAGTGCAAGTGAAGTGGCGCTTGATGACAAAAGTGGTGTTGGGTGTGTGGAGTTTTGTGTTGGTGTTCAGGTAGGGGCAAGTGTGACAACGGGGGACATTGCATGGGGTGGAGCCGCATGATGGGGGGAGGGTAGTGGTGGCTTTAAGTTTGGAATGTACTAGAAGATCTCGCAGGTTCTTATCCCTGCGAGATGCTAGGAGGGGGTTTTGTTTGAAGAGGTGGGGCTCGGATTTGGACAGTATGTGCCAGTTAGAGAGGAGGATCCTACGTACAGGAAGGTTGTGAGGGTGGTGCGTCAAGACGGCGATCGGGCGAGGTTCCGTGTGTTTGGAGTGGTGGGAAGGTTGGAGGGTGAGTGCGCGTGGTGTAGCAGCGGCTTTCTGTTCAGCAGAGTGTAGAAGGTTGGGAGGATAGTTGCGGGCGAGGAAAAAATCTACCATTCTATCGGCTTGTTCGAGAAAATCCCCTCCTAGCATCTCGCAGGCACTATCCTGTAAGAGGGAACTGTGAATACTAGAGCTTTGCATCTTGCACGTGCGGAGCTGAAAAGGAACCGTACTCATTTTATGGACCCAGAACCTTCATTTGGATTGCGCGACTGTGTATCTAATTAGTGTGTGTGGAATCATTACATCAACGTAAGTCTTTTTGAGCTCATTTATAATAATTTTGTATTGTTTTGAAGTAAAAGGTGGAAATAGATCCCCGCTTGTGTTTCCTTCGAGTGATTGAGGCGTCTAACAAATTTCGAACACGAACACGCATTCAGGCATACCACACACTATAAATAAACCAAGTTAAAGAGAGAGAGAAAAGTTTGATAATCGGGTTTCTGACAATTTGGGTGACTTGACACTTAGACCAAAGTGGTATTTGACAGTTCAAGACCGGTCAACATGGTTTCAATGTGTCATTGGCCTTTTATTCAAAACATTTATTTTAAAAAAAAACTATTTTTCTGAATAAACTTCTATAATAAAAAAAATGACATCGGATACATGTCAGCCATTCCCAGACACTGTTTTCACGAATCTCATTTCGAAAATGAACAAGCGAACCTTTCAGCCTCTGCCGTGGTTTTATTTCCCATCCCGAAATCTGATCACAAACATGTTTCACGATCGACCTCGATATTCGCCTGATACCCACATCACTTGTGACGCCAGAATCACACCTGTATCTGTGGCAGGTAATGTGCTCGAGGGCAGGAGATACGTCCTCGATCCCCTAAACGGCGCGCTGAAAAACATAGATGGCAGACTGAAAAATCATACCGCCATCTTTACAGGTGAATCTTGTAGGTGTACGAAGCAATGCACATTTGTAACTGACTGACTAAAACTGAATCCATTATGGCTACGTATTTTAGACTTTTTACAAATGGAATGGCGTGTCTGTGTGTGTGTGTGTGTGTATTTGTAGGCCTGCGTGTGTGCGTGCGCGTCTGTGTATGTGTGTGTGTGTGTGTGTTTAGGCCTGGGTATGTGTACGTGCGTGAGTAGACCTGTGTGTGTAAGTGTGTGTAAGTGAAAGAGACAGAGTGAGAGAGATGTAGGCAATAAAATTCCATAAAGACCCATCTTTCTCTTTCCTTTTATTAAAGTTCTGAACTATTCTGCTGAAATGAGAAGTAAACTCGAAGTTCGTAATACGAAACGATGTGAGTGATTTTCCTTAGATTTTCTGCCACTTACTTTATTCAAACAAAGTTTTCTTTTCTTTTCTAGTGACTGCACATTGTATACTTACACTTCGTCGTTACTGAATATGGTGTTAACAACTTTCAGTATGTTTGTTGGTTTATTTGGTTTCTTTATTTCCTGTGCATTTGATCTGGATCGCTTTGAAGTTGATTTTGGGTCTTCAATTACTTTTTAAACTTGTTATTTCTTAAACATTAATCGTTGATTGTTGTCGTATCATTTGGTGTATCCATTATTCACTTGTTAGTCTACTGCCGTGCGTCCATTCTTGTCCTATCCACCACCCGTATATTCATTAGTCTGCACTTTCCTATAATTGTATGTTGTAGCCGAAGATCGTCAAATGAGTGAGTCAAGGCAAGTAATCGAAACTGTGAGTCTGAAAGGATAATTGAAATTGAAGCTGTTTGAGAAACTGAAAATGAAGCTTTAACAGAAACTGAAACTGTCGAGGTAATTGCAATTAGCAGGCGAGACTGGTCAGGTGTTTTTCTCTCCACGTGAAAAAGCCAAATGTCATCCCTCTAGACGGCAATCCGTCAAGGTCACACAAGATTCACGTCAGCTTCACCAGCTGTCCCGAGGATTGACAGCAGTGCCCAGGCAGTCACCACATCCGGTTTCGATGCGGTTATCTACGAGTGGGCGGACACAAACATCTTTCAGGCCAGAATCTGATCGTGGGTCGCTTGCAACGTTTGACGAGAAAGGGAGATCATAATTCCCAGCTTAAAATTCCAGTTTTCAAATTCCACAGGCTAATCTGGGGGAGGGGGAGAAGAAAGATGGAGATTTCATTTATCCTTCTACCCCCTCCTCCAAGAACGTATTTAAAGATGAGGGGGAATGAAAGTATGTAAGATCATTAAAATCTTCAGAATTCTGAAGGAAAATAAAGATTTAAAAGTCTTGCTTTAATCGTATTACTATTATAAAATTCTTTTTTCTGTCATTTACAGCAAACAGCATGTTAGACTTTGTTGTATCTGTCCCACCTACACCGTATCTGCAGAACCCTCAAGTTCTGTGTTGCTTGTTGTTTACTGACACAAAAATCGAGATTTGTCTGGGATTATCAAAACCAGTAAATCCAAGCAGCAGCATACAACACGCAAGAGAAAAAGTTAGCATCAGAACTTAGGTTGTTCTTCCATTAGGTGAAAACTCCTGGTGCTGTGACTCAGCACGCATAAATATTGTCAGTAGCCAACCCCGGTTGACTCAAAGAATACAAAGTCATGTTTGCTCACTGCTGAAAAGTCTGATCGTAAATGCTCCTGATGTATACGTACTGTTGCTTTTCTTTTTTCAATCTACCAGCACTTGTTGGCTGGTTTGATGGTTGGTTGGTTGGTTGGTTGGTTGGTTGGTTGGTTGGTTGGTTGGTTGGTTGGTTGGTTGGTTGGTTGGTTGGTTGGTTGGTTGGTTGGTTGGGTGGTTGGTTGGTTGGTTGGTTGGTTGGTTGGTTGGTTGGTTGGTTGGTTGGTTGGTTGGTTGGTTGGTTCTGAACATTCCGCCACCATTTTCCGGCCTTTTGAACATTTCTGAGAACATAAATCAGAATAATCCCAATAACTATCGAGGCATATCAATCCTTAGTTGCTTTGGGAAACTATTTACAAGTGTACTCAATGAACGCTTAAAAAAATACTTGGAAGAAAATAATCTCCTTGGGAATGAGCAAGCAGGATTCCGCCCTGGGTTCTTAACGGTAGATCACCTATTTACCCTACATAGCATTGTAGATATTTTCCTAGGTAGAAAAAAGAGAGTACGTTGTGCTTTTATATTGACTATGAAAACGCGTTTGATAAAATAGACAGGATTCATTTATGGGAAAAGCTTCTAATCCACGTTGTTGAAGGAAAAATGTTATCCGTGATCCAGGATATATACAATAAGGCCAAATCATGTGTTAAGTTTAATGGAGTGCAGTCTGAATACTTTATAAGCAGCCATGGTGTTAGACAAGAGGAAAATCTTTCTCCTCTGTTGTTAGCAATATACCTTAACGATCTTAGAACTTACTGGAAGATTCCATTAATGGTCTTCCTGAACTACCCAAGCTGTCAAATAATGCCAAACTTACAGCAGAGGATGTTGAAGTGTTTTTTTAATCTGTTCATACTGCTATATGCGGACTATACTGTCATTTTTTCAGAGACACTGGAGAACCTTCAGAATGCTTTACATAGCATGATAACATACAGCAACAAATGGAATTTTACAGTGAATCCAGAAAAAAACAAAATAATTGTATTCTACTATAATAGTGAAATGTTACAATTAGTCTACGATTTCCAATATTTAGGTTTGAAGCTAAATTATAATAACAAATTCAATGTCGAACAAAAGGATCTGTATGGTAGGGCCACTACAACCATGTTTGCATTACTAAATAGGTGTAATAAGTTACATTTACCTCTAGACTTACAAATAGAGGTTTTCGATAGAATGGTACTCCCCATCCTCACCTATGGTTGTGAGGTTTGGGCACCATATGTTACTGACATGTGTAAAAAAAACTACAAGGAAGATGTTATTCAAACTAAAGAAATCAACTCCATCATGCGTGATATTTGCTGAATGTGGACGCTTTCCTGTTGGCATCCATATCAAGAGTAGATTGGAAATAATTATTGTACATTTTCAAGTTCTGTTTATAAAATGTTACTTAACTTGCATGAACAAGGGATGGTTCACTCAAATTTTATTCACTCGGTTAAATCATTAGTGCAAGAACTAGGACTGAATGGGTTATGGTTAAACCAGAATAGTTTAAATGTAACAGATAAATGGTTCAAGAACAAAGTAGACAGATGCTTACAAGATCAACATATTCAACACTGGTTCGAGGAGCTAAACACAAAACAGGTATATACAAACTACAGAATACTCAAAACATCATTTAATCCTGAGCCCTATCTCAGAGTGTTACCACCTTCTCACTGCCGCCTGCTATTAAAATTCTGGACATTAGATAATAACTTCCCTGTTAACAAACTCAGACACGAAGACATCCCTAGGCAAGAACGATTATGTACGCTGTATGATAGAAAAGACATAGGTGATGAATACCATTATATTTTCTTATGTGGCAAATTTACAGCTGAACGCAACACCGCACTGACACCATACTACTTGAGCCGGCCAAATACATTTAAACTTTATAAACTCTTTCCTTGCAAAAACAAAACTGTATTGACCAAGGTAGTGAATTTTGTTAAATACTTCTTAGTAGAGTACATTAATGAATAGATGAATAGGTGCCTGTTTTTGCGTGTGGGTACGTCTGCATCCGTGATTGAGCGTGTTATTTGTGTGTTTATTAATCATTGAGTTTATTTATCAATATATGCATATTCTAATGCCTGGTGAACTACGATGGACGTGTTCTTTGAAACAATTTTTTCTTCTTTTTTTCTGAATACCCCCTGAGGGAAAAGAATAAAGAAACTTGAACTTGACCTTGAACTTGAACAATTTCTACACTAGTTTAGCACCTACACATCTAAAGCGTTCTAGACCAATGAAAAATGAGTTCTGTTTTGGTAATAAAATTAGTGTACTTACTTCAACACTTTTTGTTTACTGTGTAGGGATTTGTTTTATATGTTAATAACAGGTAGGATTTTCAACTTGTTACGCTACTGATAAGAAAAGCTGACATAAGTGGTCCTGATATGGCCTCTTCAGTCGACTGGACCCTTTTAGCAGCAAACAAACCAAACCAAACAACACAAAGCAAGCGGAAGAGAAGAGAGCAGAACAGGAGAACAGAACAGCATTAATCACATCGAAAAACGTTCTGCACTGAAGTCATCAGTAGTTGTAGGTGCACATTTTACCACACGGATTCTTTAGGTGTTTATCACATCTTGCCAGAACGGATTAAGAAGTCTGTTCATTAAGATGTTTGAAAACTCCTCGTGACGCGGGAAGCTTTTATCCATGTCTGCATATTTAGATATATATATATATACAAGGAGTACAGCCTCTTATTTTAGACTGGCTGAAAGTCTTCTCAACCAAATGGTCTTCATATCAGACAGGTATTGATGTATTGTAACCATTTCTAGGCCACGCTTCAAGTAAGAAAGACAGGTACATCTCTTAGTGATTCTATAATTGCCATCCCATAGGAATTTAAATAACAGGGTAATTAATTCTGTATACGATGCCTTTTTTGATCTGGTAAATGTGCAAAAAAACTTCATGCCAGTATTGACATGATCAGTGTATTATTACAATATCTTTTCGCTTACTACACAAATGTAGAAGTTTACTTATTTCTCTTAATTTTCCATCTATTATTGTTAGATTTACCATACGTTCCGTTTCAATACAAAAAAGAATACCCAAATGTTAAAATATTTCCAGCAGCACTATCTGCGAACTGTGACAATAAAATTTCTTTCCCATTTGGCCTTATCTCTTCTAGTCTTGTCTGTCCATCTTTCCCGATTTCTAATTGGTACATATTTCCCTTAGTATTGTTTGTCCATCTTTCCCGATTTCTAATTGGTACATATTTCCCTTAGTATTGTTTGTCCATCTTTCCCGATTTCGTATTGGTCCATAATTTCCTTAGTCTGCTTTTCGGCCTACCTAGATTTATCTCACCACGCCAATGGGTGACGTCATGCTGTCGACGTCAACGATAGACACGCAAGGGAGCAAACAGTGAAATCGGAGCCAGGAATAAGTGAATGGAAACAGCAAAAATAGAAATATGGTTATTCCATAAGTAAATAATTCCAGACTTACTGTACAGTTCGAAGTTATTGTCTTTCTCTCTCCCTGCCTGTCTGTCTATCTCTCTGTCAATCCGTCCTTCATCCGTCTGTTTGTCGAGTTGTCGTCTTTAGTTCACTACTAGCTTTCCTCGGAGCTTTTGTCAACGAAAACGGCATCTGCGACCAAGATCCGTTGCATAGGAATTCACCTGTTACCTTCTGTTATCTTATATGTCTGTGTGCATGTGTGTCTGTGTGTGTGTATGTCGACGCAGCTTGGCTACCCATGCCTTACTAAAGCCACTTTGAACATTTCTTTTTATGCCAATAGCAAACAGATGTCACCAGGAGCTGGCACAAAAGCAAGGAATATTTCATGAGTCCGAATAAATGTAGAGAGAGCTAGTATTATTTTTCTCTGTTCGTTGGTGTTCTTGCAAGTGTCTATGCACATGTTTAGACCTGTGGGATGCTGTCAGCCCTGTTCCCCATCGTAAAGTCACAGGCTTTTTCAATGTGAAGGGGGCTTGTTTGCCAGGATCGAACATACATCTAATCATAACTGTGAAATAAACAAACAGGGTAAAAAACCAAGTTTGTTTTATCATCAGGATAAAGCCACGTCCCTTTCATTTAGCAGCTTCAAATAAAATTCATTTATCGACCAGGTTATGGCTCCTCCCAGCAGTAAATCACGGCAGCAGCCAATGGCGTTCACTTTAGGGCAGGAAATCGCTAGCTGTAGTATGAAGTCACGTGGTATCAGAAGGGAACAATTTCTATAAAAGCTTACTAAGTCCTTAGACCAGAGTGGTACTTGACAGTTCCAGACCGGTCAACATGGTTTCAATGCAATTCTGTGTCATTGGTCTAGCAGTTCTAGTTTTCCCCAGTCTGTTGCACATGGTATGTATCAATGGGAAACATGTCATTTTCATCTAGGTGTCATGATCATTTGTTTAAGTGTCACTGTATATATCTTTGTCTCTTCTCGCCATATAGAACAATCAAGCAGTACTTTTGTACCTCAATGGAGGACATGTTTCTTGCAGGTGATACGTATAATGTCTGTACTTACAAAAGAAACTTCTATGTATTCTTACACATCTGCGCCTGTATGTAATACATTAAGTACATTATTCTAACATCTCAAACACTCATAAACTCCTATCGCTTTCAAGAAACTCCTTTAAAAATGACAGCGCATGTATGTCAGCCATTCCCAGACACTGTTTTCTTGAATCTCCTGTCGAAAATGACCACACATACCTTTCAGAGGCTGTCGTGATTTTGATTCCCATCCCCAAATTTGATGCCAAAAACATGTTTCACGATCGACCTTGATGCTCACCTAATACCCACATCAATTGTGACACCATTATCACACCTGTAACGTAACTGCGGCAGGTTATGGCGACGAAGATGAATCTCAGGACCTAAAAACCACGCTGCACAACATGGATCGCAGAGTCAAAACTCATACCGCCATCCTTACAGGTGAATCTTGCCGGCATAACGATGCAATGCAAATTTGTAACTGACTGGCTAAAACTGAATCCACTATCGCTACGTATTTGGGGATTTTTTAAATCTGTCTGTCGCTTGGTGGGTGTGTGTGTGTTTGCTTGTGCGTGTACGTGTGTGCGTATGCGTATGCGTGTGCGTTGGTGTGTGTGTGTGCTTGTGCGTGTACGTGTGTGCGTATGCGTATGCGTGTGCGTTCTTGCGTGCGTGTGTGCTTGTGTGCTTGTGTGCGTGTACCTGTGCGTTCGTGTGTGTCTGCTTGTGTAAGTGCGTAAGTCTGTTTGTGTATGTGTGTGAGAGACTAAGAGTGAGAGAGAGGACAGAGTGAAGTGGGGAAAGACCCATCTTTCTCTTTTCTTTCACTACTGTTCTGAATCTTAGATTACATTGGAAAATGACTGTATATGTTGGAAAAAATCTAAATTTTCTGCAGAAATGAAACGTGAACTCGCAGTACTGAAGGCGAAACGATGTGAGTGATTTTCCTTAGATTTTCTGCCACTTACTATGTTCAAACAAAGTTTTCTTTTCTTTTCTAGTGACTGCACATTGTATACTTACACATCGTCGTTACTGAATATGGTGTTAACAACTTTCAATATGTTTGTTGGTTCATTTCCTTTCTTTATTTCCTGTGCATTTGATCTGGATCGCTTTGAAGTTGATTTTGGGTCTTCAATGATTTTTTAAACTTTTTATTTGCTAAACATTAATCGTTGATTGTTGTCGTATCATTTGGTGTATCCATTATTCACTTGTTAGTCTACTGCCATGCGTCCATTCTTGTCCTATTCACCACCCGTATATTCATTGTCTGCTCTTTCCTATAATTGTATGTTGTCGCCGAAGATCGTCAACTGAGTGAGTCAAGGCAAGTAATCGAAACTGTGAGTCTGAAAGGATAATTGAAATTGAAGCTGTTTGAGAAACTGAAAATGAAGCTTTAACAGAAACTGAAACTGTCCAGGTAATTGCAATCAACAGGTGAGACTGGTGAGGTGTATTTCAACCCACATGACAACCCAGTCGTCACCCTTCCAGACGGCAGTATGGTAAGGTTACACAAGGTTCACGTCAGGTTCACCCGCCCCTTCTCAACCATCCCGTGGGTCTCCGTGGGCTTCAGTAAGCTGGACGTGTACAACGGCGCCAACCTCAGGATTGACGGCAGTGCCCAGGCAGTCACCACGTCCGGTTTCGATGCACTTGGCTTCGAGTGGGCAGACACACGCGTCTTTCAGGCCAGAATCTCATGGGTTGCTTGCAACGTTTGACGAGAAAGGGAGATCATAAGTACCAGCTCGTATCTGCACCTTTCAAATTCCACAGTCAAATCTGGGGGGAAGGGGGACAAGAAAGATGGAGATTTCATTTATCCTTCTACCCCTCCCTCCAAGAACGTATTTAAAGAAAACGTGGAGTGAAAGTATGTATTTCATTAAAATCTTCACAACACTGAAGGCAAATAAAGATTTAAAAGTCGTGTTTTTACCTCCGTATTATAAAATGCGTTTTTTTCTATGGTTTACAGCGACAGCATGTTAGACTTTGTTGTGTCTGTCCCACCTACAATGTATCTGCAAAATCCTCGCGTCTTCTGTTGCTTGTTGTTTATTGACATGAAAATCGAAAATGGGATTATCAAAACCTGTAAATTCAAACGGCAGAATAAAGCTAGCATCGCGAAAAAAGTTAGCATCAGGACTTATACTGTCTTTCCATCCGCTTAAACTGCTGGTGTTGTGACACAACACGCATAAATATTGTCAGTACCCAACGCTGGTTGACTCAAGGAATATTGGGTTACAACAGGAGCAGTTTCACCCGCAAGTTTGACGCGAATAAATAAAAAAAATCCTTCACTGGATGCAGGATGGGATACATAATTACAACTTTTGATTATGTGTTTGGAATACAACAGACTAAACGAAACCGACCGTGTGTCATCATTCAACCGGACTGAACAAAAAAATGTCTAATACAGACGCTGAATGTGACGATTATTTCAAAATTGTATATCAACATTACGTAAATAAGCTGACAGAAACATCGCCGTCTTGAACCTGACAGCTATGTAAACCACCGACCTAAGGAATGGATATAAACCTTAACTTTTCCGTGAGTACACGGGGAGACTGGGATGTCTATGCTTGCGCGCAAGTCCCATATCGCTTCTTCTATTTACTGACTTCACTTAATGCAGCAAGGGCCGAGACGAAGAGAAAAGGTTTTGGAAAAACGAATATTTCTAATCGTTCATATCAGTCGCCCATTCCATACATGAAAACAACCAAAATGTATTTCTGTTTTTGAATCTAACGTCGAAAACAGTTCGTAAAGAAACAAAGTGTTGGTACTAAGGACTGCGTTGTCTGCAGTCTGCAGATGCCGAATTCTGGTGGGAATGGAGGAAAGGAGGCGTTTAGAAACAACATACAAACATACCTGTTTTGTTTCCCAACAGTAATCTGATCTAATCTTGTGTGTATGTGTCACACGACTTTAATGCGTGGCGGTTAACTATAAAACCAACTGTTGAATACTGTGAACTTCTCACGCAACTCAGATTTTACCAAGATGAAACCAGCATGCTTCTGTCATTGTTTTATCTGTCATTCTGTCCACTGAGACATTCACACAGCATATATTCAGTTGTACTTATTGAGAGCAAAACTCTTTGCTTTTTATGGGTTCCCGGAATATTCACATGGAGAATAAATAGCTGCACCGCCCGGTCTCTCCTGGCTGTTTTGGCGAGCCAATCGGGTCGGCCGTAACAATTTGCTGTACCTCCCGATTGGGTAGGCAACAAGGCGCCAGAAAAATCATAACAAATATCATATAAACAAGTGTAACTGGAGAAATAGTAAACAAGTGATTCGTCTTTCTTAAGCATGTTTAAGTCTAGGCACAAAGTAGACAGACATCAGTACCTAATAACCAATAGTGTGAACAATATTGACTTGATCTGGCTGCCGTACTCCAAATTCGAACTGTTAGAGGAACTGTATGGTTCCCTCCCTTTCTCTCTCTCCTGTTGGATGTCATCTCTGCAGTTCTAAGAGTCCCGCTGTTTCCATCTTGTGTACTTCTGTAGTTGTGCTTCAGCCTCTGACCTCGGTAACTGGTGCTGACATTACTGCTGCCAGTGCTCTTCTCCCTGCTTCCCCCCCCCTCCCCCCGCTCGTCTACAACGGTCAGCTGGTCACCTGAAAACGGTCACTTTACCCTCTTTTCTATACTCGGCTAGCTTTACTCTCTGGTTCTGGGTCAAGTCATCGCCTGGCCTGATTAATGTCCTGTTTCAGACTGTCTCTCGCGTCTTTGCTAGTGATAACAAATTGTCCTGCCGCAGACAAAATCTGACTGTGACAGGGCGAGCTTTGCTGGTCGTGTTGGTTCTTTTCTAAGCTCTTCCCCCTCTATCCTGTCTATCATGATTACAATCTAGAAAGACAAATGAGGCGCTGTCTGTCCCCACAACTACAGATCGCTGGGTCTTTGTAAATCCGGTTCATTGATCTGATCTCTTTCTTTCTAAATGGCCATAGATTAGGCACGACATGAGCTGGGGTTAGGGCGAATATCTTATTCTGGAATAAGAATGTTAACTCATGGTGGCGTTTGAAGAGCTGCGTTCAGTTGTGGAGGAGCAGTGCCGACCTCAACCCTCTCTCTCGTTCTCACTCTATATTTATTCTAACATTCTTGAAAAATACTTTAAAAATTTTTTTTGTTTTTTTGTTTTTGTTTGTGCGTGCGTTCGTGGGTGGGAGCGAGCGAGCGGAACTGGTCTTTTCTTTCAGTTTATTCACAGTTTGAGGTACATGGCTTTTCGTGAATTAAACTCAATATGTGGGTTGTGGGAGGGTAGGGAGCTTGAACGAGATAGTTATCTGTCAGCAGTCCACGTTGTTCCACATAGGCCACAGGTTTCTGGATAGTTCTTATCAGGCAGCACACTATGACAGTATGGTCGTTTGTCTAGCAGTTTCACTTTTCCCTGAGTCTTTCTCGAAGCCTGTTTCATTAGGTGGTATGTATCGACAACCATAAAACCTGTCATTTTCATTCCAATGTCAAGAAAATCTGTACAATAACTCTCACGATATATTCCTTTGTCTCTTCTCTCCATGTGGAGCAATCGTGTAGTACTTTCGTTGTTAAATGGCGGACGCTTCTTATAGATAATGTGTAGTGTACGTGTACGTTTGCAAATGTATACCCATGTATGTATACCCTACAAAATTTCGTTTTCTTACACATATGCGTGTTTGTGTAATACGTTCAGTACAAGATTCTAACATCTCAAACGCTCAGGAACACCTATTGTTTTCAAGAATCTCCTATAAAAATGTCAACGCACACATGTCAGCCATTCACAGACACTGTTTTCACGAGTCTCCTGTCGAAAATGATCAAATGAACCTGTTAGGCTCTGTCGAGGTTTAATTTGCCTGAGATCAGGAGACAAAAACGTTTCATGGTAAGCCATGATACTCACCTGTTACACATATTACTTGTGACACCTGCGTCACACCTGTGGTAGGTAATGTGCGCGAGGAGAGAAGTGACGACCCCCAGCCCCTACAGGTCACAGTGGAGAATATGGCCAGCACACTGGCAAGACTTGGTGCCACAGTTACAGGTGAATTTTCCCGGCATGCAATGCGATGTTTTCTGTATACCTGTCTCTCTTGATTGCGGTGTATGTAATGCGTGCGTGCGTGCGTGTGGGAGAGAGAAAAAGAAATAGAAGTCGGGAAAATCCATCCTTGTCACTTTCCCTTCTTTACTTTTCAACATTTTATACTTCATTGGACAATGACTTAATACTGGAAATTCTAATTATGTCGCAGCAATGAAAATGAACTCTCAGGACTGAGAGCGAAACGATGTGAGTTGTTCCTCTTGGACAAAGTTGCCTTTATGTCCAATATCTTTTGTTCGTTCATTCGATTTCAATATTTCCTGTGTCTTTGACCTGGATCTCATTGCCGTTATGATTTTTGTGCTTACATTATTGTTGTAACCCCTTTCATTTATTAATTCATCAAATCTGTTATTGTTTTGTTGCAAGGATTAAATAAATCCTACTTTTACTTGCTTCTCTTCTCTTCATCGACTGATTCATCCCCTTTATATCTATCCATACTATTTTCTATGATTTATATCATCAGATTAGTGAGTCTTCGGGTGTCTTCGTCGTTAAATTAAATTTTAACGCTAGGATTCTAAAACTGGGAATACTAACACTGAAACTGGTATAAAACTAAACTTGTAACTGGAACTAAACTGAACCTTGACAATAACCGAACCGGAAAGTGGCTGAAACTGTAACTGAAATTAAAACTGTCACATCCAACTGAAACTGTAACTGAATCAAAGCTTGACTGAAACTGTAACTGAAATTGAAACTGTCACATAAAAGTGAAACTGTAACTAAATCAAAGCTTGACTGAAACTGTAAATGAAATTAAAACTGTTAAATAAAACTGAAAATATAACTGAATCAAAGTTTGACTGAAACTGTCGAGTGACTTGTTGTAATCAACAGGCGAGACTGGTCAGGTGGATTTCGCCCCACATGCCCAGCCAAACACCATCAGTTCAGACGGCAGTGAGTCAAGGACACACAAGGTTCACGTCAACTTCGCCCGCCCCTTCGCTTCCACCCCCTGGGTCTCCGTGGGTCTCAATCGTCTGGACGAGTACAACACCGCCAACCTGAGGATCGATGTGACATCCCAGGCGGCCTCCACGTCTGGTTTTGACGCGGTTGCCGTCGAGTGGGCGGACACAAACATCCTGAGCGCCAGGGCCTCCTGGGTCGCTTTCGACCTTTGACGAGAAAGAGATACGTACCCGCTGGTGTCTGCGGCTTTCAGTTTCTACAGATGAGTCAGAAAAAAATTGGTGATTTAATTTATCCCTCCGCTCCCCCGACTCCCAGGACGTATTTAAGCAGACGGGAGGAGAATACAGAAGGGTCGTTAATATCTCCACAATCTTGAAGGCAAATAAAAATTTAAATCATTCGATTTTATCTGTATGATAAATTTCCGTCGTTTTCTGTTGTTTACGACAAACACCATGTCAGACTTCCTTGTGCCTGTCTGACATATACTGTATCTGCTTGACAATCGACATTTGTCTGTGGTTTTTAAAAAAAAAAGTAAAGTAGAGTAGCAGCACACACCTCACAAGATAAAGTCAACGTCAGGGCTACAATTGTCTTTCCATCATGTGACGGAGGGGTCACAAAACGCAAATTGCCAGCAGGCGAAAATGCTTGAGTCAAATAAAAAGCTCGTTGTTGCTACGTAAAAAGGTTCTTTTTAAAATTCTACCTGCACGTGAGATCTCTTGTTGTCTCACCGAGGAGTACACACCCCCAACGCCAACCTTTGGTCCTTTGCTAGGAAGGGTCAGGGCAGTGAGGGGGGTTGGGTGAAGGGGGAATGAAGAGAGTGGGGCGTGCTCGGCAAAGCACTCTGATGACCAACGCTGTAAACAGAGGCCAAGTGCAGAAAGGTACGGGTGCCAGTAGCTGGCAGCAAATTACCTGGTTCCGCCATGTTCCGCCCCTAATCCTGCTGCGAAGTATAGAAGCATTAAACTCCTGTTTACCTCGGCAAAGATTACCAACAATCTTTTTTTATTATTATTTTGTATCTGCTAATCAGAAGTTATTTATGAGAATAATACCCTCCCAACTTGCTTTTCAGAAAGAGTGGTACTCGTAACATCTTTGGCATTAACCCATACGGTAGCTGATTAGCCTCAAATATATTTTGACAATTATATGTAGTTGGAGAAATTTGTCTGACAGATGTCGGCAGATAAAGGCTTACGCAGTTCTGCTGTTTGGAACGTGAGCGAGCAAGTCATGAAATGGGACACGTACAAGATGTCTGGGAGGGAGGGCCGAGGCTGGAGCTGGCAGAAGAAAGGACGAGAAGCATCTGGCCTTCCATACGTAACTGTGATACAAAAAACCATATTAAGATTGTCCTAACAGCCGTCTGAGTGGCACGCACGTAAGACTTCCTTTGCGGCTGGCTGTCTGGCTGGCTGGTGGGAAGTGAGTCAGTCGGTCTACCGTACAACCTGTCTGTCGCTCCATTCCTTTTTCAATGTGATTTGTGCTGTGCGGCAGGCGAGACTGGTGTCACTGGCTTCCCGCCACACGCCCAGAGTGATGTCACTGGCTTCGCGCCACACGCCCAGAGTGATGTCACTGGCTTCGCGCCGCACGCCCAGAGTGATGTCACTGGCTTCGCGCCACACGCCCAGAGTGATGTCACTGGCTTCGCGCTGATGTCACTGGCTTCGCGCCGCACGCCCAGAGTGATGTCACTGGCTTCGCGCCACACGCCCAGAGTGATGTCACTGGCTTCGCGCCGCACGCCCAGAGTGATGTCACTGGCGCGGACGGGTCTCAGCCACGGACCCACACGGTGCACATCAACCTCGCCAGTCCCTTCCCCCCACCCCCAACCCCCCACCCCGTGGGTCTCTCTGAGCATGAGTGAGGTGGACGAGTACAACACTGCCAACGTGTTTCTTACACATACGCGCGTGTATGTAATACCTTCAGTACAAGTTTCTGACATCTCGAGTAATCATAAACACACACTGTTTTCAAGATCAATAAAAATGTTAACGTATGCATTTCAGCCATTCCCACTTTTTTTTACTCAAATCCTGTTAAAAATAACTAAACAGACATATCAACCTCGGTCGTGGTTTTAATCATAAAATCTGCTGACACAACCATGATACTCACCTGTTACCCACTTTGACACCACTATCACACCTGCAACACCTGTATCATACCTTTAACAGGCACTGTGCACGAGGACAGGAGTGACGACCCTAGACCTATACAGGCCGCAGTGGACACCCCGGCCGGCAGACTAGAAGTCTTACGCCACCGTTATAGGTAAATCTTCCCGGCATGCAATGCGATGTTGTAACTGATTGGCTAAAACTAAATTTACAACCACTTTTTTGTGCTGTTTGAAAATGGAATGGCGTGTCTGTCTGTCTGTCTGTCTGTCTGTCTGTCTGTCTGTCTGTCTGTCTGTCTGTCTGTCTGTCTGTCTGTGTCTGTGTCTGTGTCTGTGTCTGTGTCTGTGTCTGTCTGTCTGTCTGCTCCCGGTTCGCATTCATTTAATAGGAGGTATTGCATTTGTTTCGGCCTCCTCAACAAGGACTGATTTTCATCCCCATCTCCTGTCTCCTGCCATAGCACCTGGGTGCACGTTCTTCCACTGGAAAAACTTGTACATTCCTCATTAACTTTTACCCAGTGGGCTGTTTGCGTTTTCAAGCAAAACATAGGTGTGCAGGCAGGTGTTTTGTCTCTCGCGTTCCCCGTGACTTGAGCCAGGAAGTTCGAAAAGGCACCAGACAATTTTTAAAAATTTGATCCTCGTAAAGACACGTGCCATTTGTGTATCTTGTGGACCACTCCCCATACGCTCTGTGAATTATCTTATCTTTAGAACACACTAAGAAGTGTTGGTCATTGCTTTCACAAGGTGAATGTGCCTTATGTGATTTTCATGCCTCTGTTATATTATGAGAGTCTTATCTCTCTACAGCCCCCAGCTGCAAGACATTTCTTATCTAACTCATTTTATTCATTAGAAGTTACTACAATCTGACGCAGTTCTGCCATCGTCGACATGTTCCCAGCACAGTTCTGTGCGATTGTCATCGTGATTTCATGTATCACTCAGACTTTCTCCAAGCCTTGTTCTAGTGGTAAGTATTGATAATCTGCCTTATGTATCTACGTTTCTTGCATTCTAATGTTTACAGGCATGGTACCTTTACTGAACGCCCAGAATACGAAGTGTTGATAGATTTTTCTTTCTCTTTTTTCTTTCTTTCTTGGCTTATATTCTGGTCCGTGACTTGGGGCTTTGACCATGCAGTATTTATGGACACAGTACTGAAGGATTTGATTGGAACAACGTGTCAGTGGAGGGGGGGAGAGAGAGAAGGACGAGAATATGAAAAAGGAAAGAGGAGAATGAAGAAGACAGAAGAACAATGAAAAAGAAAAAAAGAAGAATGAAGAAAAAAGAGGCCGATGGCAGAAGAGAGCCCAACACACTAAAAAGTCGCACATCCAAACAGACCGCTACGGGATGGAACCCACAGTTAGCAGTCCTGACGGTCTTCCTGAGAGACAACCACTGCCGTCGAGTGTCCGAACCCTTTCTTAACCTGACCAAGGTGCGGCTGAGTTCATGGAACCTGACCCTGTGTATACACACAGCCAGGTTTGGCAAGGCAGGACGATAATTCGTCTGGTAAAGAAAGGCTCTTGCAGAGTTTGTGACACAAGTCGACGAAAGAGAAAAGCAATTTTTTGATGTTCCGCCGACGAACGCCGTTTCAGCTATGACTGTAACTGAACTAATCTAGATCTTTTGCGACCCAGATTTCTGAGTGGACATGACTCCAATTCATCATTATCTATTACCTGAGCACACTGTACGCCCTTCACTCGCCTGACCCTGAAACTATTGGATTTAGATACTACAGGGTATCTTGGTTTGCGCTTTCCACATTTCGGCTTCTAGCCACGGGTCAGCGTTCAGACCGACGTCACCTGTGACACCTGAACTTCCTGTTGCAGGTGCTGGTCGCTTTGGGAGGAGTGACGACCCCCAGCCACTTGCAGCCGTCGTCGACAATTTGGCCAGTAGGGTGGCCAGACTTGAAGCCAGCAGCACAGGTGAACGTTGCTTGTACTCGGTGGGGGGTGGGGGGAAAAACAAGTTCTTTCTTCGTCGTTCCTTTTTTCTTCCTCCTCCTCCTTCTCTTCCTTTT
>SMGT01004934.1:489899-500547 GCA_004794575.1 Lanistes nyassanus
AAAGGGGGGGGGGGGCTTGCAGGAATGAGAATGAATAGCTTATAACAGAAAGACCACGAAAATCTTTCGACACACGCCAGGAAAGACGCGAGTCGCAAAGACGATCCACACGACCTCGTTGGGAGATGAATAATTTTTTGAAATCGAGAATACCGTTGGCCTTAAGAGACAGACGGTCACAAGCCTCCCGGCTTATCTCCCCTGCCTGGCGTTTATCGTCAGACGCCAATTATCGTCGCAGGGCACAGAGCCGTAACCACTTACTCGCAAATAAACCCACCCCACCCACCCACCCACTCCCCCCCCCAAAAAAAAAAATTACAGTGGTCGGTTCTGACGGAGTGCCGAAGTTAATTTAATCCTCAGCAGGCTTATCGCTCCCATCAAAAGTTTGGAAGGATTATCGCCCCGGTCCTGCTCTCAGGTTTGATGGGGCATCCAGCGCACATCCAGATTTAAACTTCTTGCTGTCTCGTCCCTCTTCTATGTCCCCATACCTTTCACTCACCCTTCCCACTCCACCCACCCATACTACCAATTTTTTTCTCACTGCTTTTCACCTTTGCGCGTCCCGTATGTGATAACACTGTCAACTAAACGACGAAGACCATTCAAAAGAATATGTACTCATTCAAAAACTGTAGAAGGTTGAAAACTCCGCTGCCAGACTTGTTCTGAAAGCTCGTAAATATGAGCATGCAACACCCCTTCTAAGACTCTTCACTAGCTCCCTATTCAGACACTCATCGACTATAACATTTCAACTTTCTCTCTGGCTTTTCTCCAAAGTATTTCTCCGATGTGCTCTCATTTTACTCTCCAGACAACACCGTTCAGCCTCTGACGATACCCTACTGGTTGTACCCGCATACGCACAAAGACATCGCGAACGCGCTTTCTCCTTCCACGCTGCAACGCTATGGAACTCACTGCCCTACCATCTGACACACCTCAACACAGTCCAACTTTCAAACGCGCCCTTAATTCACACCTGTATAACTAGGATCTCAGCTAGCTTTTCCGCTCTTCTGCTCATGACTGGTTAGCACTGTAGTGCGTAAGCGCGTCTGTGTGCGTGTGTATACATATATTCTGTCAGGCGTGAGCCGGCCCTATGCGAGGTAGGGTACGCGCGTTACAAATTGCCTATTATTATTATTGTTGTTATATACGGACTCCTGTGACGAAGTATCGCCTCCCCCTCCACCTCCCGCATTTGATGGTGAGCTGAGGAGTGTGTAAAAAGAATCTTTTATGTCAGTAGACTGCGTTATTCTCGTGTGCGCGCGTACCTGTGTGTGTGTGTGTACTGCTGTACCCAAGGGCGGGCCGGCCCTGAGCAAATCGAATGCAGTGCAAGGGACATAAGCACATATTTTGGCTTCACATGTATTATTTCCCCTGATAAACAAAGTGTGTGCGTGTGGTGGGGCGTACTTTGCGTATTAACAGACCTTTATCTCCACACACACACACACACAGAGAACATACAATTCAAATTAACGACGTTTCCATTTATTAGGTCCCATAAAAAAATCATGTGTCCTTGCCTTCCTCTTGCCCTTGAAAGATGGTGGAAATGGATCAATCACACCTTTCATACGCCAGTTCCCAACACCACAAGCCTCCACATACCCCCACCCACCCACCCAGAGGAAAACAGGTCAGCCCAGGCACACCTGGCCCAGTGACCTGGATGCAGATACCAAGACACCATGCGTCACCTGGGAACAGCTAGAGAGACTGGATCAGGACCAGATGCCTGGAAGACTCTCATAGGCAGGCCATGTCCCAGGAAGGATACAACGCAACGACGATGATGAAGATAGATGGTAATAATGATGATGTCTTCCTCAGTCTTTCACACTGCCCTGCTTGATAATCTACATAAGCATGTGAATAAATACTCTTTTTTCCCAGACAGGAAAGGTATCCCACAACAGTGGACGATGTCAGCAATTTCTCAACCTTTAGGACAGGGTCTGTACTATACCTGAAGGGAACAATAAGGGGTGTGGGGGCACTTCTTTGTTGGATGGACAACTTGCACAAATCAACATTGTCTGTTCTACTCTCATCAGACAGAGATTTATCCATGAACTCATGAACTGACAACCAAACAAAAACATTTCCTTTGATCTCAGATTCACACACACTACCTATCAACTAACATGCAGCTTTTTAAAATTCAGGCAGTGTAAGCATTTGTTTTCCTGAGACATTTGATCTCAACTGACTTTTATCTGTGGATCTTCTGTGGAGTCAAGGTGAATAGCTGTAGCGAGGACAGCATGCCCAACTTTGGCAGACTTGCAACTGAACGCTGATCAAATTTATCTCCACCTTTATCCCTTTTTAAAAATTTCCATAATTTCAGCATTTCCTATCATGTTTCCTTCATCTTCAGCAAGTAGTCAGCTTTGTTGTTCTCGTCTGTCACATGCAAACACCTGAGCACAGTGCATATACTCAGTTCATTAAAGCACTTATCTCCGTTCTCTGTCTCTGTCATATCTGTCTCTTTCATGTCTGTTTCTGTACTCATCCCGTCTGTTGCTGTACTCATCTCGTCTGTTGCTGTACTCATCCCGTCTGTTGCTGTACTCATCCCGTCTGTTGCCTCTCACATGATCACGCTTTTCTTCCCTGCGTTCCCTGTGTTTCTCTCTTCGCCTATCTTCTTCTCCAGATGACGAGCTCCTCTTGTCTCTTCTCTTTTTCCCGGATTCTCGTTTCTCACCATGGACTGGCGATCGGGATCCGAACCTCTGAGCCCTTGGGCTGTTACTTCTCTGGACTGGGCTTCTAGATCTGCTTCGTTTGTGCTTCTTTGACTTCTGTGGATGTTCAAACAAGAACACATGTCAAGCTTCAAATGTATTTCCAAGTAAATCTTTTTTAAAAAAATCAATTGATTCCTCCCAACACACACATCTGACATACATACACACTCACAAAATACTGCATCTAACGTTCACCTCTTTAAAAATAGATTCTAACAAGATGAACTTTTTCTTGTCCCTTTGTTTTACACAGGATGTAATGACCATTTTCTTTCGGCTACATGTATACTGGTTAAAAAAAATGATTGACTATTTTTGCGATGTTTTAAAACGAATAAAGTCATGAACTACCTTCTTTTTGTGATCTTGTCTTTCCGTCTCATCAGAGCTCCTGTGCTTGTGTTTCTTCTTCCCGATGCCTTCCTCTACTTCTGGCAGGTCATCGTGTTCAAAGACCAGATCATAGTTGCTGGCAGCATGTTAAGGAAATAATTACATGTTTCTTTCGAAGATCCTGCAAGTTCAGCCATTCCCAGCTTTTCACATCAAGCCATGGACTCTACCGTCTGCAAAGACTACCCCCTCTCCCTCACAAACATGCAGACTCCTAAACTGGCTTGATTGGGCATTCTTATCACCTGTTAATAAGTAAATTTCTCTTAAAATACACAGGGCGAATGGGTCTTATGACCACTCTTATCACCAGAAGTGCAGATACAAAAGCTCATGCAAGCCACCCCTGGACGTATGTTGAGATCTTTCTGCTCCACTTAAAATTTTTCTCGTGTGCAAAATGCTGTCTGTGCATATTTTGTGCACAAAAAGCTTATACACCCCAAAATATTCTTATAGAGCTGTCAGAAAGCAGTTTTAAAAAGCCACTGATTCCTGTTTCGCCTGTTTGAATAGGGCAAAGAAGTCACTATTACATCTTTCACCTGTATCTGAAAATAATGATTAAGTGACTCATCTACATTTTAAACATTCTTCTAATCTTGTGCAAAGGATCATTCCCAACCACAGAAAGTAAAGAAAAACAATCATCTGAATTTGGAAAAAAAAAATGTGCACAGGCAGTGTAGTGATATGAACAGAGAAATGTCATGTCCTATAAAATCACACCAAACAACCATCAGCATCATACATAATGAAAAGACACACACGGAGAACTTACCTTGCCAGCAAGCAAAATGTACAAACATAAACACACACGTCCAAACCAATGAAATGAAATTTTTCTGAGTGGCTGCTGCTCATGAAGGACAAATAAAACTCTCACTCTACTAGAAGGATACTTGTCTTTTCTTTCTTGACTCTTCAGTACATACTTGGGTCGATCCTCCGCCTCTTCCTTCTCATTGTTGTCTCCCTTGGAACCTACAACAACCAGAAGCATGTATAGTGCACAGTTACAGCTGTCCCACTGCCGCTGGAAATATGAACATATTACAATGACATATAGTCATACCAGCATTCAATCTTTCTCCCGGTAAATGTGCTGAAAACCTTCATTCATAGCCAATGGATCTTTTTAATTCATTACCATCATTTGGCTAGACGGCTTTAAATACAATTACAAAATATGTGTATAGTTGGGAGCCTGGTTAGCTCAGTTGGTAGAGCTGTGGACTAGCAGATGGAAGGTTGCTGGTTGGAATCCAGGTGTGGCAAAGGATTATTTCTAATGCAGTGATGGGTAAGGTTTTCAGTCACTTTGCAGTAAGTATCCTTATTTCATTGTCCAAACATTAAGCTGCCTGTCCGCACTGGCCATCTTACTGCTGCTATCAGTCTGGTGGTTCGTTCAGTGCACAGCTTAGTAATAAGACCCCATCCCTCCATACTGCGAAATCACTGCAAGGTGTAAACCCTGTCCATTTAAATAACCACCTACAACCACTATGTATATAGTTTTTATTTCATTATTCATTTCTATCGACCAATTGGACAGGAAGCAAAATTGCTGCTAGCTGCATTATTTACCTTTGTCTTTGTAGCTTAAAGCCACCATGTACAGGTTTTTTAAACTTCATTTTATTTTAAAATAGCCAACTGTAAGCTGCAGGTAACTTTTTATAAGAACAAAAATCACCCAGTGACATCAAAGAAATCCACATACCTTGAAACTTATGTTTCACTTTAGCCACTGACTGACTGAAGTCAACGTGGATTCTTCGATCATCAATGAGAACGTTGTCCATTTTGAAATAAGCATTCTCACAGTCTTCAGGTTTCTCAAACTCTATAAATGCATACTGCAGGGACTCTCCAGTCTTGTGGTCTTTGATCACCTCACAGCTAAGGATAGGACCAAAGCGTGAAAAAATCATTTCAAGATCTTCTGCAGTTGTGACAGGATTGAGCTTGCAAACAAACAAAACATTGTCAGGGGGCCTGACATCTGCATCTGGTATGTCCCCAACCTGCAGACAAACAGCAAGCACTCAATTCAGGCTTACAAGAAGAATAGGGTTCTCTGACAAACTCTGGAAATCCAAAAACGAAATTCAGCTTTTGCATTTAGCTTTGAAATGTGAGAGAAACTGTTGACTGCAAACCGCCCAAAAATGTAACATATTAGAAAACCCAAAGAAATATCTGTAGATTAGAATCTTCATACTTACTGCAAAGTGACTGAAAACCTAACCCATCACTGCATTAGAAAATCCAAGGAAATATTCAAAGGATGAAAGTCTTACTATTTCTAAGAGCTGGGCGTTTGCCTTAGCCTCTTTGTTCTCCACCATCTCTTTGACTTCCTCTTCTGTCAAACCTTTGGTGTCGTCAATCTCCTCATCAGCACCAATCCTATCACTCTGCACACAAACAGAAAATTTATCGACACAATGGATACGACGTCCCCACTTAGAATGTCACACACACCTGACTGTGGATAGCATTCCAGTCAGCTTGAATTTCTTCTACACACTAAAACATAACTGCCCAATATAATTTAGCTCTAATCAGTAAGAATAATTACACATAATTATGACTATGAAAGGTAACTGCACAAGTGGCACATCTAAGCTGCACATCACGCCAGCATTTTTCTTTTTTTTTCAGATGACAACATCATACCAGTCCAGTCACATTTTCAGATCTGAAAAAAAGGACAGATATCAGGGAATGGGATGTCTTTCAGGGAACTGTGCAAAGTCCATGCCTGATCTGAAAACACTGCCTGCCTGCTTGCATGATCTGACAGCTCTGCCTGACAAGTACAACATGCCCCAGGCTTTCCAGTCACATGTGCTGACAGGTGACTGGACCAGGCTTTGCTAAAGAATTAAAAAAAAGTGATAGCAGTGTCCCCTCCGATATACACCTGTGTGCAGCAATGCTGAGCTCAAATTGGGAGCCCAAAGACAATGTAGAACAACTGCTGATGTTTTTGTTGTCATTGTCAGGCGGTGTAAACCACTCGGAGGGTATGAGCCGAGAAGAAGTGAACAACCTTCACTGTGCTTGTTGCCCAACAAGTCACTGAAGGACCACTGCTGGCAGCTGACTCAAGAAACACTCATGTCATACCTCCAGCATTTCCTTGGTAGGCTCTGGGGACCTGTCAGGAAATACCAATCCTTTTGGATCATCGAATGGATCATCAAGGATGACCGTGTGATAAATCCTGAAAACAAAAGGGACATTACTTGTCCTATGTGGATGGGTATGCCGAAAGGTGTTTCAACATCGTTTCTATGAAAAAAAAGATATACATCAACTATTTTGAAACAACAACTAGATTTCTAGAAGAACAATACTACCATAATTAATAATACTAGATTCAAGCGCTATTTTCGAGTAAAGTTTACAACCCAACGAACCGTATGTCTCTGCAAGGACGGTGCTCCTCGTCACAGTAAGCATCATTTAACTTGTCAAGAACATCGAAGCCTTCTGCCACTTCTCCAAACACTGTGTGTTTTCCATCTAAGTAATCCAGATCTTCTCCTAGTGTAATAAAAAACTGAAATGGGACCAAAAGATGCAAACGTGTCATTGACCATTGTCCTATACATGACATAGACCCTTAAAATATCACAATTCCTTTGATTTGTATTTCTTGCAGAAAGGGGATATTCTGTCAAGTTTTATAACCTTTATAAGGCCAAATCTGAATTAACCATGGAAGAAACTATACATCAGAAAGAAATTAATAAACTGTCATGTAAATAAACATGCCCACAAAAAAAACATAATTTAAAACAAATAATAATGGAAAAGTTTATGTGCCATCAAAAAAATAACAATAACGAATGCTCAAAAAATAACTGAGACATGAATGACGAAGAAGAAAAAGACAAATTTGATTAAAGTTTGAAGATACCTGGGAGCCATGCATACCAGCACCATTGTTCACCATTGACAATAAGCCTCGCTTCTTGTGCTTGAGCCGTGGAACCAGTTCCATGTCAAAGAACCTTGCCTGATCTCCATATATCTTACTATAAAAAAATCAGCATTTAAATATGAATTTTAATAATCAGTGGGTACAACCACTTCCATTAGAAACAAGACAATGATGAACAGTCTTACAGTCATCCAGTCAATCTCTTGCTCTGGACGTCCAGTTAAATATCTTGTTCTATGGATCTAATCAATTATCTTGTTCCAGACATCCAATCTATTATCTTGTTCCAAGCATACCTGTACACTGACTCTCCTCCTCTCCCTGTCCCTGTAGGATCACCCGTCTGAGCGACAAGATTTTTCTGTCAAACAAAAGCAATACTGTTTCATTACTTAATGTATTGTGTCCAATGCCACCAGGAAAGATTAAAAAACATGTCTCACTAACACTATCCACTCAAGCTTCCCATGTTGACATGTTTCTGTCCTCAAAAATGATGTTCTTCCTCCGCTTCTTTGAACTTTGACAGATGGTTTTTTTTTAAGTAGCCACCCAACTTTTAGGCTTACAGTACAGCAATTATGCCGCATACTCACAGGGTCTTTCAAGCATATACACCCGTACACACATGTGCACACACACACACACACACACACCCCCCACACCTTTCCCAATATTAGTGACATAAAATGGTGTGGGGGGAAGGGGGGCCAGGCAATCAGGGGCAGAAAAGTGGGGGGGGGCACTGAAAGTACATGCACTCATAATTTTGTTACAGACAGCAATAGTTTTGGTCAGCATGAAATGTCAGCTTACATCCTGATGAATCTTTCTAAATTACAGAAATTTATTCACTCAAGAAGTTAATGATCTATGTAAATTAGCACAACTCAAATGCAAAGATTAAGAATGGAGACTGAATTACCACAACTTACTTGTACGGAATGGAAAAGTGAAAAATTGTAGTATTTCAATTTGCACAACTTCAGGAAGTTTTCTGAACCTGCATTAAAAAAATTGGAAAAACAGAATAATGAAAAAAATCACAAATTATTTAAAATACCGATATTAGTAATAATAAACTAGACCTCATCAAGAACAATTTTATCTTGAGTGCAATGGACACATTTTAATTCGGTATTCTGAGAAAGGCCACTAGAGAAAAATATGCAACTCTAAAGTGAAGGTGAAACCTCGATTCTGAAAAATTTGTCACTCTAAATAATACAACGGGCAGATACGTTTTAACTTTGTGCAGACTAGAGGAAGGGAACAGGCGAGTGAGAGAACAGAAATTAATAAGAAATGTTTCAAACTCAGAGACTACGCTACAGTCAGAGTCATTCCTAGTCCTAGAGTCGTTGATAATGCACACTAGCAATAGCATCTGCGTAGGGCAGATCATGCTCTTTGAAAGTTTCGTGTTCTTCTATATTCATTTACTTTGCAAGGATGTTCATTTATCATTAAATGAGTCGGTGAATAAGACAAGCTAAAAATCGGAAAGATCTAATTCATATATTGAACTTACATCTCGGTCTTTCTTCGGTGTACAGATCGACTGTTAAGTCTCCAATGGAAGTCTCTATGATGATGGACATTTCGATTTCGCAAAAATGTACTTTCACCCAAAGGACAAATTGCGTGATTTCAAGCTGTCACTCGTGTTCAGTTTCCAGCATAGATCGGTCATTCAGTAGTTACGATGCTTTCTGGTGAAGCTTAGAACTAGAAGCTGGAAGTTGACCACTGTTTTGAATCTCATCAAGAAGAGTGAAATCTAAGGAAGTTAACTCCATTGCCACGTTCCCTCTCCTTCTCCCTCTCCCTCGTCCTTCTGTGTCGTTCTAAGAAATTCAGTGTACTCCTCCTTTAAAAAAATTAAATCCCTGGTATTTCATTAATAACAAACCTCTGTATTGATATAACTCAACCCTTTCTCTGTCCCTTTGTTAGGTAGACAGTACGAGTCACAAGCCGGGTTCCCGGTGTCGCAAGAAATTCGGTCCGCCAGGAAATCTGGTCCGAACACAGCACACGTTAGCGTCATTGGTTACTGACTTTACTGTGATAAAAGGAGTTCGAAGATTTAACCCGCCTGTTAATAGTTAAATTAGAATCGTTTTTGATCTCAGTATTTGGGTTAGGGTAAGGGTAGGGTTGGGCATGGACCTTTTATAACTAGTTATCAGGCTTTTCAAGTGCACGTGGTCATACGGAGATGTACCCAAATAACGCGTATGTCAGGGGTAGCAACCCTCTCTGAAATAGCGGGTCATTTCACCATCCTCGGGCAGCGTGTGTCATAGACAAAGAGAGTGTGTGTGTATATGTGTGTGCTGCAGCGCGCGCGAGCGTTTTCTTTTCACTTGGTGAGGGAAGGGGTATATTTACACTGGTACGTGCTTGTGCTGTGTAGAAATGTATACCTAAGATACTATAAGAAATCTTGCACTAAAAGTAGAACATAATTGATGCTTGACCTAATTAGTGCTATTTTCGAACTGGGTGGTTCTCTGTGAGCTCCTGGATATTTGCAGAAAACCTCGCGGAGGCTGCTACTCGAATACAAATGTAGGAAAATATATTTATAGAGACCATTTGCGGGCCACATGGGAAGTCTTTGAAGGCCGCAGGTTGGCCACTCGTAGAATATGTAAAGATATGCAACAATTTCTGGACTGTTTTTGCTTTTACACACACACACATTAAGCAGTGGCGGTTGAGCGATCCTGCCTTTTATTATCATCATCGTTCTTTCCTCTCTATATAGGCGGGGATGCCAGTGGTTCACTCCCCTGAGTCACCATTCATCTGTAACGTAAGTTGTATGCGACCTTAAGCGTTACAGTGTTGATGCCTTGTCGAATTACGCAGTCATGATTGTCTAACTTAACATTTTTTTTAGGTTAATATTTTTTTCCTATTACGTGCCTGGGCGGGATTGCATGGGCGTCCTATCTCCAGTTTATGCTTTACGGTGTACTATGAATAGGCCTTACGTCCGAACTTAAGACCAGATACGCAAATACATACAAACGCTTTTACGCTCACGCAATCCGCCACCAATTTTTTTAAAATCAGTAATTCATATATCAAAGTGCATAAATATTTAATATTATGTATCACAATGATTGTACCTTCGTCAATTTAAAATATTTCACCACAAATGTCTATGTTTTTATGTCGCATGGTTGAAGTTCTGCCAGAATACAGATGTTGGTTGTTGTGTGGTGTCCTTGGTTGTTGTGTGGTGTCCTTGGTTGTTGTGTGGTGTCCTTGGTTGTTGTGTGGTGTCCTTGGTTGTTGTGTGGTGTCCTTGGTTGTTGTGTGGTGTCCTTGGCTGTTGTGTGATGTCCTTGGCTTGGTTACAAAGGAGAGTTGGAGTTTGTCGAACAGGTCAGGGTTGCAATGCTTCCTTTTTCTTTAATCCATTTTACACCAACGAAGTCAGCCTTCAGTCTTCTCTTTCAACCCGTGCTGCTTATTAATATTGTGCCAGGACATATGGAGT